>MU223481.1:441255-473280 GCA_018584345.1 Thuja plicata
AGTTGCATGCCTCATGTTGTTGTAATGCTCATAATGATAAGTATTTAGCTTGCACGCTAAGTGTTTGTGAAAATGACAATTGGCTATAGGTGCACATTTTACATGTAGAATTTCTTATATATGCATTCGAAAGACCCAAAGAAGTTGCATTTTCATTTAGTTTTTTTCTTAGACATTGCACAGTTAATTTGCAAGCATTTGAACATCCTTTGAAACCATTTCAAGGAAAAACAAATCAATCTGAAACAAATGACAGCAAATTAGAAGATTCATGACAAGTGTTTGACAATATTCCTTGACCCTTAAAACAACAAGTTAAGGGCATATTAGCAAGGGATATTACATTACTACAGAAAAGGATTGTAAGAGTTGGAAACCTGGACACATTAAGAAGATACTATGAGAGGTATGACTCTGATAATCAAATCTTGATAGAGGATATGGTAATTGAATATCTACTTGTTTTCAAAAAGAACCTATTAGAGATAGAGTGCGGTATACCTGAGGAATTGTATGGTAAACTGGAGATTAGAAAACAACTCGCACATATAGAAGATGAGGGAATTAGGAGTCAAGCTATTGAGGATATGTTGCCAGTAGTTTCTGTATAGAAGAGAGAGCAAATACTTGAGGAACTCAAACCTTTGTTGAGAACTAAAGTAAGATTAGTGAAAATTATGGGCATAAAATATGATGAAGTCATAGAAGATACTCAAAAGGCAATAGATCAGATACTTATGAGCAATATTCCTGAGAAAACTTCACCTCCTAAACCTACTATGCCTACACCTATAGGAATTGGAGGGAGCTCTAAGTTAGTTGAGGCAAATGTTGAGAAAAGCGAAGTGAGTACTGACAAGCAACCAAATTTCTTTGTGGCTGGTGTGCCTGTGACCCTTGACACCTCACTTGATGAAAAAGACCCATTTGACGGAAACATTGATAATACAGTGGCAGATGAAGAAGGACAACAAGAGGAAGAACAGAAAGAGGAAGAGCAGAAAGAAGAATCAAAACAGAGAGAAGAGATAGATATAGCAAAAGGAGAAGAGGTAAGAGTTGAAGTAATGCATGAAATTGACACATCCATTATTCTATTGTTGGCAAGCAAGGATAAGTCTGTAAGCTCAGATGTTGACAATATGGATGAGGATGAACTGATGAGACTATCCTTCATCGCATTCACAAAGGCAAAAGAAAGATCTGAGCAGAAAGGAGACAAAAAGGCTAAGGTAATTAATACAAGAGTTGACACTATGAATAAACTACTTCCAGTACCTATTGTTTTTCAAGGAAGAGATGATGCAGAGAATCTGTATATGGCACTAGATGATTTTGATAGTCACTGTGAGTCGTTAGTGAAGATCGCGGAAGAGAAGACGGAGAAAAGATATCTAGAGAAGAAGTTGAAGGAAGTATGCTAGTCTATTTCATAGGACTTGGGCATTCTTAGATCAACTACATCAAAGGCCAAAAGTTGTGTCACACATGGAAGGATGTTATACAACTAGTGTATAAACCCTATCAAACACATTCAAAATATTGAAGACATTATGGCGAAGGACAAGGCTACTCTGGATAGCATGATGGACAGTTGTGAGACCTCACAATTGTATTGGAGATGGAAAGAGAGGTATCGAAGATTTTTGATAAGTTGAATGTCTTGGATGTAGAAAGAGGGAGAGTAATGACAAGATTTGGTTTGTTGAAGAGTCTAATCACTCCCAAGCTATCAATTCTTGAAGTTCATTTATCTTATATGGAGAAGACTGCAGATTCATTGACCAATTCTATGCCCACGGAATTGAAAGCTGCAGAGACTTCATCCTATGCATTGAATGGACTGATACATGTTAGTCAGTTGTTGATTGAGGCATGGAATGAAGAAGTGAAGATCTTAGAAGATTCCTTTCAAGATGTTCTAAAACTGGTGAGCAAGCGCTGAATTCTACATTTTTTTCTGTAACTTTTGGGTACACCTTTGCCATTGTTGTCAAAGGGGGAGAAGAGAAGAAAAATGATAAAAGAAGAGAAAAATAAAAGTTCATTAGAAGAAAAGAGAAGAGAACAGTTAGTGTTTGTTGGAACGCTTAGTCATTTTTCGCTAAGTGTTGCCATCAATGCCAAAGGGAGAGATTGTTGGCAAATGATGTTTTTGGAGTGTTATGGGACACTTGAGGGTTGTCATTTATGGCAACACATTTGATATGATGATCGCTTGGAGTTAATTACAGTTTTGGAGATACAGTCTTAAAAATGGCTAAGTTTAGAAAGAAAAGTACAAAGTATAGCAGTACTGTTTTGGACAACGAAGATCGTATATGATAGTTGATGACTTGCAAGTTTAAAGGAAGGCACTTTGGGATATGTATGACCTTCAGTTAAGGTCGCTTGTGTTTTGGTGTTGATCGCAGAGAGTTAGAGTGTTTTGAAGACATGCGAAGACAGTGGAACAGTGAAACAAAGCAGATGAACAGTCGCGATGATTGAGGGAGTATAAGATAGAATCCAAACGTGGTAAGTTGGATTGTTATTGTGGATTACCTATATTTTGGTAGTACAAGGTCGCCGACATTGTATTTACTTTTTGTATAATTATTTATTCTATTTTGTATTGTATTTGAGAGCCGACTAAATGATGTAACACAATATATATATATATATATATATATATATATATATATATATATATATATGAACATTTTGTAAAGCAAAGATGTGAAAGAGATGTTAGAGATGATTGATCGTAGATGCAAGATCAGAGGTTGACAGATATTATTGAGAGCTACAACAAGAACTATCTAAGCATTGCAAATGCTTGTTTTTTTTCATTACTGAGAACACTTTGTAACAAAAGTATTGGTTGTAAGAGCTGTAAGCTTAGTACACCCCTAATAGGGTTTTGTATACCTTTAACAGGGTTGATATTCCTTTAACAAGGAAATGTACTATGTAATACTCAGCTCCTAACCGAGACATTATACTTTAGTGCATGCTTGTGGGTACCATCCCCATCGGGCTTTTTCCCTTGGCCAGGGTTTCGTCGACAACAAATAATGGTGTTATGAGTTGTGTTATTTGCTTATGTTCTTTTCATTTCAGCAATCTTATGATTTATTTGGAACTGGTTTAAGTTTAATTTAAATTGTTGTACTACTGATTCACCCCCCCTCTCAATATTACTCAATCCTAACTCCTTTATTGGATCCTCTGAGCTTGACTGCATCAATTAGTGACATTTATTACCTTCTTATACTTTAAGTTATATTTGAATAAATACTTTTCAGGATGTTTCAGATAGGTTTCAACTTCATAGGAGTTAACGTGCAGATTCTAGATTTTGGGAGTTTTCAAATATTTCAGTACTTAGCCAAATTTTAAGATTCATTGTGCCTTCAGCAGAGCTACCTCCCACAATCTATCTTGGCTTTATAAGTTCAAATTGAAGCTGGAACAAGGATTTTCTAAAGGTTTGAACTTGTTTCATCGCAAATCCTTGTGTCAATTCCATATTCCTGAAATTTTTTGCACAACTCTTGCCCATGTTGCAGATAGACTTGACTTCTCATCAGGCCAAAATTGCCCAAACCAACTCTCGAATTGAGAGACTTCAAAAAAATTGTTGCCCTTGAGACTACCTAAGACCACTACTCCTACCGCTCTAGCGAAAGAGGGTGGCCCCCATTTGCAATGGGGCGGTGGTGTGAAAACCTCACAACACCACTCATCTAATCCAATCAATCTTACCCATGTCTTTGAGTGCATTGTTCATGGCATGCACACAACACAGGGTCCACCAAATATGTCTATAGGTTGTCTCAACAAGCTTCCTTGTAGCTCTCCACACATGTGTTGCATCTGTCACTACTTGGACCACGTTTTGTGGCCGAAACACCTCAATAGCCTTCCCAAGGACTTGAATCTGAAAATCAGCATCTTTGCGATGCCTTAAATGATCAGCTGCCCTTAGAAAGTATGGGCCTTTTTGCATGTAACCATGATGTTGATGAGTGGACGATGTCTAAAATCCGCATACCCATCCATAACTATGCTGCATCTAGACTCTATCAGCATGCCTTCATCTGCTCCATCAAAACATTGATCTTGTTATATTAGTTATCCAAGATCGTGGTCCTCAATTTGTGCTCACCTGGTGGCACAAATGATGCCCACCTGTTCGCTACCATGGACATCATCTCCTTGTAATAAGGAGATCGAGCTACTTGCAATGGTATGCCATTGGCAAAGAACAACCTGCCAATGGAATCCTCTATCTGATCCTCCGTAATGTCCCCAAACTGCTCGGTATGTAGTATAAGACACAAATGCACATAGAGTCTGTACGGTAGCTACACAATTGCACAAAGAATCCGTACAATAGCTGCTGAGGTGCACAGAGAGTTCATACGGAAGGCATAGAGAGTTCGCACGGTAGGGACAGAGAGTATGTACGGTAGGAACATGGAGACCGTAGGGTATAGCTGGGAGACCATACGGTAGGGTTGAGTGATCGTACAATGTAGCAGAGTGGGCCGTACGGTTATGGCAGGGAGGCCATACGGTTATTTCAGGGAGGCTGTATGGTAGGGCCGGGATGCCTGGAGAAAGATGTCTGCGCGGTATGATCTGTGCAATGGCCTTCGGGCCAATTTGAAGTATTGACACTAATACAATCCACAATAATAGATCAAACCAATACTTGCAAAGAGAGATGGCAATATTGATTGATAGTACTTTAGATTCGCCAGATCCAAACAAGAGAACAAACAGGGTAGGGTGAGGGTTGAATCCCACCAAAACTGCAAATACTAAATAGGGAGGGTCTTTCACCTCCAAAATGGCAGACAACAAAATCCCAACAGGAATTCACAATTACAAATAAAATATCCAAAACTCAACATGAGAAATACATCGTACACGCCGGTCATAAATACTCGTCGGATAACTCTCGAGGTGTACAAATAAAGCTGACATGACAACACCTATACCTACGCTAAAATAAAAGATGGGCCCGAGATAAACTAAATCAATTGGAACCCAAATACAATTATTATTTACTTAATGACAGTCCTCCCATCCCAAATGTTGCTTGTCCTCAAGCAATTGCAAACCGGGGTGTTCCAAAATTTGCTTGCCTTACCAAGTGGCGTCTTCCAGTGGTAGATCCTTCCAGCGTACAAGAAATTTATTGACAATGTGTGTCCTTAGCCTCTTTTCCCGAATGTTGATGATCTCGGCTATCTTTAATACTAACTTCCCTCCTTCGTCGAGAGGTGGCAGATCTGTTGAGACCGTGATGTGTTGACCCACAACTTTCTTCAGATAAGAAACGTGAAAGACGTGGATTCGACTACCTTCCGACAGGTCCAATTCGTAGGTAACTTCACCTACTCTCCGCACCACCCTGCATGGTCCGTAGAAACGTGGCCTCAGCTTGACCTTGCCACACGTCTTCAGGGAAGAATGTTCCCAACTTCAAAACTTCTCTCTATTTGGTGTCTGTCAGCATATATCTTTTGCTAGTTCTGGGCCCTCTGAAGATTTTCCTATAGAGACTTCAAAATGTCCAACCCTTCCTGTAGCCAATCCTTGGCCCTCGGTGTGCGGCTATCGCCCAGTGCCATATAGTGCTTTGAAGAGCGCCATGCCAATCAACATATGCTGTGTGGTATTGTAACAGTGTTCACCCATATGCAACCACTTAACCCATGTCTTTTGTTGTGGCGAAACATAGTTCCTGAGGTAACTTTCCAACCACTTGTTTACAATCTCGGTGTGTCCATCCGTCTGCGGGTGATAAATCATGCTTGGTGACAACTCCGTCCTTGCAAGCCGAAAAAGTTCTGTCCAAAAGATGCTTAGGAAGCGACTATCTCTGTCATTGACAATGTTTCGAGGGAGGCCATGCAAGCGAAACACCTCACGAATAAATAGGTCCGCTACGTGTGTGGCCTGATATCCCATGGAAATGGCAAAGACATGTGCATATTTAGTCAGCCGATCGACGACCATGAAAATACAATCCTTCCCTTGCACATTGGGAAGCCTTGAGATGAAGTCGATCGAGATGCTATTCTAGTTCTGCTCAGGGTTCGGTAATGGTTGTAGTATACCAGCTGGAAGTGTGTGGTCGGATTTGTTCTGCTGATAGGTAGCACATCCCCGAACGTATTGTAGGACACTGTTCTTGAGACCCTTCCAAGAGAGTCTTTCTCTAATTTGCCCGTAGGTTTTTAGGTACCCTGGATGCCTAGCTAGGTGAATCATGCATCTCCTTTAAAATTTTCTCTTTTGTCCTGGACTCAGGCACTAAATAAATCATGTCCTTGTAATAAATGATGTCGTCGACCACCTTGTATCTGTCGTAACGCACTTGGTCATCCATCAACTGACATGCAAAAGGGTTCTTGGAGTATTCGACCAACAGGTATGCCTTCCAATCTGCCGAAATCTGAGACGACGAGCATATGGCGGGCTTCCTTGATAAAGCGTCAGCCACAACATTATTCTTCCCTTTAACATACTCAATGTCGAAGTCAAACGCCTAGATTTTGCTTACCCACTTCTGTTGTCTTTTGTTTAGCTCCTTCTGTTCCAAGAAATACCTTAGGCTGTTGTGTTGCATACAGACGATGAACTTAGATCCGACGAGGTACTGTCTGAACTTCGTCAGGGCATGCATGATGGCGAGCATTTCTTTGTCGTATATGGAATACAACTTCTCCACTCTCGAGAGTTTCCGACTCTCGAATGCAATCGGATGACAATCCTACATGAGTACGGCCGCGATGCCTTTCCTTGTTGCTTCGCAATCTACAGTGAAGGGTAGAGTGAAATCTGGTAATGCGAGGGCCGGACATGAACTCATGGTTTCTTTTAACTTGTCAAGGGTGCGGAGAGCGGGGAAAATCCCTTCACGAACCTTCTGTAGTAACTGCATAATCCAAAGAACCCACGCAGCTCTGCGAGAGTAGTTGGAGGCGGCCAATCCAAGAATGCTGGGATATTTTTTTGATGCACTTGAACACCTTGACCACTGACAATGTGTCCTAAATATAGTACCTTCGTCATCCCAAATTCACATTTGGATCTCTTGGCGAATAGGGATTGTGATTTCATGATTAAATCCACTTGTATCCTACAAATGTCGGACATCCAAGAGCCTTGCCCAAAATAACAACCGCATGAAATTAGCTTACTATAAATAGTAAGTCCCTGAAAGCAAGCTCTGTTGAGGGTACCAAACCACAACACTGCCACCAACCTGTTCAGGCACCCTACTAATTCAAACAAAGAGAAAACCTGAGCATCCCAGACCTCTAGAGTGGAAAAATAGCCTCTGACATTGCCACTTAGACCCTCTACCCATTTGATTCGGCTACAAAGGTCACAAAGATAGGCCGATCCTACGAACTCTGACGCTCGCGAAAAAGGGGACATTACAGTCCGCCCTCCCTAAGATTGCTTGTCCCCAAGCAAACTCCACTGCAAAGAAACTCGATTGAACTGGAAATCCTAAGGACGACTAAGAAATGTCCCACACTGAAACACAACTGCAGCACCAGTATAACGACAACTGCACAGAAATGAACAACCCATCTACTCAATCTCTGCACACCGAAATTGTGCATCTGAAACAAATCATGTACATGAAGATCAAAGGTGAAACCGCATGTAACCCACACCATGTGTACACTGCAATGCTCCCCAGCGAGCCCAGTCTAGAATCCCGATGCACACGTAGGATCCAACAACACACTGAAGAATGTCCAACCAAATATACCTGGATCCCAAATCCAGAATAGAATACTTCCAAACTTCTGCTGCTCAACATTGGTTCCAACGTCACCATACCAGAAGTGGTGAAACAATCCTATGGGACCCATCCAACGTGCAACACTAAACCTGTCACCACTTGGATTCCTGTATATACGAAACTCACATCCATCCATCATAAGGAGGTAAGAATATTTGGAATATGATGGTAAGAATATTTGGAATCATCTATTATACCAAATCTCCCTCTATATTATAAATCCCCCATGGGTTTGAAATCCAACTGTACTGTGGGTATAAGAACTCTCGAGGGTGCCTCAGTCACCACCACGATATCCATCCTCCGCTAAATTGCCATGGATGTACAGACTCTGCAAGTAGTCTCCCACCAACTTGCAGCTATTAGCTCCATCAACTAAAGATGGCGTATACCCATCCCATAAAGAATGGTATAATCCTTGACCGAATCCGCATCGACACAACCAACTCCTCTACATGCGGATTAAAATAAAAATGATGAGCACTCCTCATTGTGTAGTTACGGTAAAAGGCTCCAATCTTTGTCAAAGGCTCATCACTAACAACTCGAGAATCAGAAGAAATCTCCAATCTCTGACCCCGAACAACTGATTGAGTAGATGATCTGCCAAGCCTCTCCGCATACCCTATAGCATACTCTCTATCATGAAACAAGTGGAGGTATTTTGATTTAAATGCCTCCAATGCCCTCTAGATGAACCTCAAGTCATGAATGCGCATACCAACCTCATCCCCATACTGTCTCTTCTCAAATTCTTCTCTCCAAAGAAGGTACTCAACATACTTATGTTTGCAGTGAAAGTGAGATAAGGTTGAATCAACCTTCTCTCCAGAAACCCTCAACTGATCCCTCCATCTCTATGGCTCAACAATATGTCGAACAAAATCAACTGCATGGGATGAAATAACAAGATTTTTTCCAAAGGGAGGAAACAACCGAACATGAGAGTCAATCTCCCAACCAAATGATACTCTGCATATATCTCATGAAGAAGATGGAGTAGTGTCATGAACTGTCACACAACTCGCTGACGAATTCACCTCTACATCACAAGAACTCTCAGTGACCTGGCCTGCATCATCTGTCAATGTGCTGACTACTGGAGAACTTGACACAACCAAATGCTCTTGGCAGCTCTCTACCAAGGTACTTATCCCAACTGTGTCCACTGCACCTAAATACGTGATGGATATAGCCACATCCTTACTACAACCCGTAGGTGTCAACTCATCACCAACAACCATTGTAGGAAGCTGAACTGAATCTGTAGCTGATGAAGACCACACTTGGCTCAATTCCATGGTAACCCCATCCAATTGTAACTGTGACTCCTGAAGAGCCAACTATGTGCTCTTTAATAACTCTTTAGTCGCCTCAAGCTCATGAGTGAGCTCATCTACCTATTCTTCGTTTCCCATCAACGCATCGTAACAAGTGCAACCCCACTCGTGAAGGTAGTCCCTGTTAGCAAATAATTGCAAGTAATTATGTTTCATTATTCTGACAGCCTCTCGTAGTGAATGAATCTCTAATAGGTAAAAGCAACTACCACCGTGCTGATCTGACATAGGAGCACTCCAACCAGATATGGCTAACATTTGTCGGGCAACGTCATAATGCTCCAAGGCTGTAACAATTTGACTCTCACTCACCTTCAATTGCCTGGTCAAATGATGTCCCTGAACTCCCTGACTCCCATATAAACTCTCTGTCCCACAATCCGCACTTTGAAATGAAACTGTATCAGCATTGCTCACCTCATGATAAATAACATCATTTGTGCTAGCATCTCCACACATGTCAACAATCGAGATACTGCTACTAGACACTTCAACGAGTGGCTCGTCTGATAAAGTTGAAGTTGCTGCTATATCAGTCTCCTCACACGCTCCCACTTCCCATGCAACTGTAAGTCCTTGCAAGTCGCGATCTTGTGACCTATCACCAACCAATGAATTCTCTGATTCATTTCCTAAGGTGGGATATGACAAATCAGACTCACTGCAACATGAGACATCCTCAAAGATAACATCACAAGTACCCAAATCACGAGTAACAATATCATCCACATTTTATATCTTTGTTGTTTCAGGCTGACGCTTTCACATCTTGCTGCTGTCATATAAATAAGAATTACTAGAACTCACATTTTCCATGCAATCCGCAAAATTAACACTCTCATCATGCAAGTCAAAACTCAAGGTGGCACCAACAACATCTTTCGCACTTGCCCTGTCATCAATTCCATGAATAGGCAAAAACAAAGGACTGCTGTCATAAAAATAAGAGCCTCTATCATTATCATCGTCATGTCTACCCATTGATGTAAGACTGCCATCAATGGTGGATATCATGTCATCAACATTCGCATGATCATGAGCTCCTATCACATGCGAAAAATGGGACTTAATGTAAGGAGCCTGCCTGGCTCCAACCCTCAATTTGACTGCAAGAAATTCTTAAAGTTTGGAATTCTGATTTCTTTTAATTTTTCCCGCAATACATATATAGTTTTTCACGAGAATATTGAAATTGTGTTATAAATTACACACATACTACAACATAGCTATTACATTCCATTAAACATTGTAATGTGAAAATCCTTTATTAAATGCATATTGAAAAGTATAGAAATTTAATATTTTAACATCAACAATTACTGAAGAAATTCCTAACGCAGCTAGAACCTGTTTTATTGCTGCTGTTGTCTTCCCTTATATTGGCCGCAACTAGTATGATTGATGGCGGCTGAAGAAAAATGACTTTGGCTGTTAACAAGCCCACGCCGAGCATTCATATCAACACTTTGCAAAAGAAACCAGCGCTTCCACTTTTCCCTTCTCATGGTGTCAAACTTCATATGCAACCCTTTCAAAAATCAACAAGAAAACTGAACCAATCCTCTTCACAATTCACTGGAATTGAATCCAATTCAAAGTGATATTAACCTGAGTTGAATTCACAATTCAATCAGCAAGTTCCTCCAAACCCTTGTGTCCAAAATTCGAACCAAAACATGAATAATGAATAGCGTAATCACTAATGAATTCGATTTCCTCCAAGAAGCCTTTATAATGTCTTCATAACAAATCGAACCCTATCTTATCCAAGACACTTTTCACTTACATAAAGACTATGCTTTATGTGCACATTTGAAATATAATAAACTATTATATTTCTTTTCACTTTAATGATGAAAAACAACCCTTTCATTAGAATAACAATATTCTGACACATAGGGTCCCTGTTTTATGAGCTCAGGATTTAAAACTTCCCAACTCAATTCCAACGAGCTATAACACTAAGATGCGCAAAATACAATTCCAATAAAAATAGCAACCTTAACCGATTTAATTAAATAATAAACATAATTCACCCGTCTTGCGAAAACAACTGAGGAAGCATCAGAATCAAAATCTGACAGGACAGGAGTGATCCTGATGATGAAATATGATGAATGAACCTGATGGGGTGACTTACTAAAAATAGCCGCTCCCTCCAAGAATCTTGGAGCCCAAACTGGAAGCCGGAAATAAAATCTGAGAACATAATATAACTCCTCTAAATCATCTGAACTCTATGGAACAAACTGTTGACTTACTATAAATAGCAAGTCCCTCAAAACGGGGCCACAAGCCACAAGTGGGTCCTCTAATCACCAGTATTAGCCTACAAGGACCTAATGATAGGCTAAATTACAGTCCTCCCTTCCTGGAATTGCTTGTCCCCAAGCAATCTCAGAAAACAAAACACAGAAGTCCACCCGGATACCAAGGATAGAGTGGTGTAATGTCCCAGCGATCACCGACAAACTCCTGTGATGAAATCACCATCCACTGAGCTAACCAAAAGATACTGTCATCATGCCAACCATAGCTGTCCACATAATCTGCAGTGCCAAAGCTGTCACTATCTGGATCCCAATAGAAATGAAACTCACAACCATCCATAACAAGGAAGAATGGATATCCAATGATATCCAAGGGTCCTCTAATCACTAGTATTAGCCTACAAGGACCCAATGATAGGCTAAGTCCACTAACTCCAATGCTTGCTTAAAATAGGGACAAAAACCTGTCACTATTTGGATCCTAGATAGTAGAGATGAAACTCACAACCATCCATAACAAGGAAGAATAGATATCCAATACCATCTAAGAGATCAGAGCTCCCCAAACACCCTGCTAATCTGCCCTGTGTACTCCCGCAATCTAGTTATCCATCCACTGTAAAACCATCCTGGATGTACTGACCCTGCAAGGCAACTCCTGCTAACTTGCAGTAACCAACCCCATCAACTGCAAATGGAGCAAACCCATCCCAAAAAGAATGGTATCTGGAGCCAACTCACACCAACGTGCAAACAAGTCCTCAACCGGTGGGTCAAAAGAGAAATGATGAGCGCTCCTCACTATGCAATCATGATGAAACGTTCCAATGCCTGTCAGAGGCTCATCAAAATCAAACCGAGAATCAAGAGATGGCTCAAATTTTTGACTCTGAACAACTGGCTGGTCAAGATCCTTGCTAACTCTCTCAACAAACCCAACCACAAAACCTTGTGAGGAAGCATTGTAGTCAAGGTATCTACAATTCTCCCCACCAAAAGGTGAATACCATGAGAACCCCGGATAGGTGTACCCTCAGAAGCTTCTAAAGGACCCTCCTGCAAAACCGTGCTCTCAAGCAAGTACTCTGTTGGTGTTTAAAACTGTTACGCTGCAACAAAACTACCAATATATCTTAAGACTGATGTTAGGAGTGGTTAGCTCCAAGTATGAAAGCTCTGTAAGATAACTGGACCAACTATAGGGTCAAGACTGCCCTCTGCACTTCTAGCTCTGCAAAACCAAGGCGGGTACACCTATCCAGACTAAACTCAATTCTTTACAACACCTTTTACTTCTGGATTTGAACAACAGATAAATGGTAAGTACTTAATGCCAACCTAGCATTCATTGACTCTACACTACCATGGTTGGAATAATAAGAACTGTAAATGTAAAGAACTTGGTAATGAGTTTTATTTGAGTTTTGGGACAAAATATAGCCAAACCATTCAGATATGTATCTCAACAAAAATACTAATTCTAGATCAGTGCCTTTTCCATTGGGCTAGATCCTAGATACAATACTGAAGCTGAAACACCGTATTGCCAAAGATTCAAAGCCATAAACATAAGAACTCTCAGACCACACACTACGAGATCCTCAAATAGATATCCAGGCAGAATCAATGTAATATCCAAAGCTTTAATTTGATCTAACATCAAAGACTTATGGAATACACATATGCATGAGCAAGACTCATACAATAAGCCAGAAAACTTACAACTCAATAGATAACACAAAGGAGAGACTTAAATGTGGGAAAACATATATTAAGTATGATGAAACTAGTTCCTGAATCATTATGACAAGGAAATATGCAAAAGATCAAAGAACTTTCAATCCTATCTTAATAAAATCTGAAATACATCTGCTATATCCTAGACTGGAAATAAATATAAGCCTAATGCTTTACAATATTTCTCCCAATTTTCCAGCCCCTAGTTAATGGTCTTGAATATTCTTTTATAGGAACAAGAATGATACAAGCTTCGGTCCATTTAGGGTTAGAGTTTACAACCAATCATGTTAAGCATTAATTATGATGTCAAGTTGAAACCCTATCTCTTCTCTTCAATCTGTGCAAATCTGATCTACAATCAGTTTGCCCTAATCCATGGATGTGAGCGCAGTACCCTGAAGTTGAAGAATTCCCAAGCATGACTCTGAGAGTAACTCACATAAATGCAGAAAAGATCAGGCAGTTCTATATGCACTTATCCTCTGTTTATAAAACTTTATCTGTCAAGTCTGGATATAAATGCATCTCCACATATCAGATTTCAATTCCTTTAGTCTTCAACTACTGTGCAGAATCGATCCATAAGACCAGATTGGGTCATTTATGGCTCTGAGAGAAAATATCTGAGTCCACTGCCATGAAACCCTGAGAAACAACATTTAAATACTTGAATTTAAATACAGACCGCTATAGGTGGCGCAGAACCAAGCATCGACGGCTGAGATTCAAACTTTATTCGCCTTTAAAACACCACCGTCGATCTATTTTAAGTTACCCAGGCTTGCAATCAGATCCGCGATGCAGCATGCAGGCACGATGCCTCAAAGACTAGATGTCGAGCAACTTTATCATAAGCCTTTACGCGTACCGCACAATCCTATCAAACTTATCCGTTCTTTAACTTCATTACTTTGGCATTGCAAACACATGTCTCACTCACCTCCCCATGGCACTTTTCCATCCTACTTGGCCTTGCCACCGGTCAGTTTGCCACATGTTAGCACCCGCGCAATTGCGTGATCTAATTGGACTCATCGTGACTAGGACCGCGCCATAGCGCTTTGCCGACACTTGTCATGCATCGACCATGTCATCTGAACGTTGGCCCACAAAATTATGCTTCCTTTTCGCTATGCAGGGCCCGCCATGTGCCACACGTCATTCAGGCTTAATGGCTTGATGAATAGATCATGCACATCTTCTCTTTAAGGCTTTATGCCCGCCGCACAATCTAACCAGAATTGCCTGTACTTTAATTGATCCTTGTCCTTGGCTTTTAACTAGTCTTTAACCTGCACTTTAACTCTGGTCAGGAGATCTCTTCTTGTCTCTAAGTCGCCAAATGATCTTACTAACCCTGTTTCTATCCCGAGATCACGCGCAAGCCCCACGATTAAGGTAAGATCAACGACCCTCGCCAGATCTCTGAAAGATTTGAAAACTTGGGCTTTATTTAGAGATTACACGCGAACCAAAAATCTTGATCTCAATGGACGGTTATGATTCTCTCTCGGCAAAACTTGACTTGACCTTGAACTAACTCAGCCTGACACTGAGTTCATCTGGAGATTACGTGACTATAGGGATCTCCAAGTCGCTGAATGTTTTTCTTAATTGGAGTTTGATATTGAGATCACGCGCATACCGTAGGATCAAAAAGACATTGATAACTTGCGCCAAGTCTCGGAACAAAAACTTTAATCCTGAGTCCATCCAGAGATTTAACGTGACCAAAGCAATCTCCAAGTCTCTGAATGATTATTGAAACCCTTAGTTAATCTAGAGATTTAACGTGAGCCACATGATCAAGAAGAAAATCTACGGCCTGCGTGAAATCTCGAGACGAAAAGAGAATATGCTATTTCGTTTGGAGACTAAGAGACTAAAGCTTGCACTGAGTCACTAGATAGAACATAATATTCGATGTCGGTTAAGCAACTAAGAGATAGGCTTAAACATGAAAAACGCACATGGGATTTTCTTGGACTTAAGTGGCTGGAAAAGTAACTTGAAAATATAACATGATATGCAGGGTTTAGGGTTCAAGGCAAATTTTTACACAACAAGACTTAGGGTTTTAGCGAGATGCCATGAATAACTGCAGAGACAAGGGGAAAAAAGCTTGGAACCATGGAAAATTTAGCTTGGGCTAATAGTGGCTCAGTGGCTCCGTCTGGGGATGCATGCCTCTTGTAGGCATAGCAAGTTTTCAGGTTTTCTGGGAGAAGTAGACCACTAGACAAAACAGGAAACTAACCTAAGACAGGAAAACACAGAAAGAAAATATGTACATACTTGCAGCAGAAATAGAACTCAGTTCGGTCACTTATTTTCGGATTTGAAAAAGATCAAACCAACTCTGATGGCTTGACACCATCACAAAATTTCTGATCCAGTTTGCCCCTATCATAGACAAAATTTTCTGCTCCTTGGTCTGGAAACAAACTGAAACATTTTCTTTCATGTGTTTGATCTGATCCATTATCAGATACCATTTGCTCTTTAGAAAAAAGATTAGCATATTCAACATTAGAGCTAGAAAGAAAATCAGACACTTGAAAAACATGTGGCATATGTATGTTGCATTCATTAATCAGAAAAAATTCAGATCCAATGCAATAATCAGCAATGCCTAATTTTCTGCCGCATCTGGATAAAACACTATCCAGCTGAGAAAGAGACTTGCATTCTGCCATGTAGTTGGATTCATCATCATTTGATCTATTCATATCAATAGGTTGCATGTCAATGGAGTAATCATCATATTGAACCTTATGCAAACATTGAGGACACTCATCACTTGAGACATGATCTAGCCCATTTTCCAAAGGATAGGGGACAACAATCTGAGAAATATCAGAGTTAGGCTCATCATAAACATCAGGGATCATCTGCAAATTATTTTAACCATTTGTAAGAGGAGACAAATTAGGAAAAGAAAAAGAACAAGATTCAGTACTATTAGTATCAAAACATAGAAACTCCATGTCATGATCCATATTCTGCTCTTCAAAAGAAATATCATTCTGAACCTTGTCAGTGGTTTGTATATCCATATCAGAATTCCCTAATGAATTCACTTGCAAATTATCATCTTTATACAAACCCCTATCTTGTCTGCTGGAAGGAGGACAAATATCAACACACTCATCAGGCAATTGCATATGTTGAGTGGCTGAGAGATCATCTTGCAATGGTTCAATGAATGACCTAGACTCTGAAACAGATAAATAATCAACACAACTATCCCAGTCAGTACTCAACATCATATCTGTAGTCTCCTGATCCTTTGAATCTGAACAAATACTGATGCTCTCACTATCTGAAAGGTCATCTTCAATCTTGTTGTAGCCTAGTGAGACAAAAGTACAAGGAAAATCAGAAACACGTGTATCAAAATCCTGACCATCTGATATATATTCCTTGTCAAACTGAAGATGTGTGAGGTGTAAGGATTCAAATCTATCCTTCCCTGAAGATTTGAGATATTCATAAGACAACAACTCTGAGACTTGTTCACTATGAAGTGAACCACTGTCATCATTTACACTCACCTCTGATACACACTCACAATCAACATCTTCATTTATCAAATCACTCACCCTGCTGACTACACACATCTTCTGTCTCATGTTGAGAAGGATTATTACTTTCATGATCACAAGATATAGCATCCATATCAGACACATTTCTATCATCTTCTTTTTCCTCATTCTCAATAACATCACTACTAGGTACAACCTCATGTGAAACCTCAAAATCAAGATCTTCAGTATTAGTTATCCAATCCCTAATATGCTCATAACATTGTTCCGTCAAGAGGGCTGGCCAATGAATTGATTCAGGAAAACAAAGTTCAAAAAATAAACCAACAAATGCTGATTCTTGAAACTCCTTAACATCTCTTGGAAGCTCATCACATGCCTTAGTAAACCTCTCATAAAACAACAATGTTGATTCATCCCTCCTCTTTACTAGCTTGTTCCTTAAATAATTTATGGCTTCCTTCGCAACCTACTTAGGTTGTCCCTCAGCATCATTTATTGCTATTTGGTTCAGCAGCTCCCATCTTAATTTATCATGCCTGATAATCTGTTGTCTTAACATATCTTTCTTTTCTTTTTTAAGTCTCTCATGCTGTAACCCCAAAATGACTTGATTTTCCAATCTTTGTTCCTCCTCAAGATCCTCTTCATCATCAAAATCTGGAAAAGGTTCTTCATAACTGGATGCAGCAGAAGAAACACTGTCCTCTACTTCACCATATTGCTGAATAAAACAATCTTCCAGAGCATCCATAAATTGTGCTGAACCATGATGTAATCCTTTAAACCAATCCCTAGCACAATCAACTAGAGATATAGCAAAAAGTTTCATCAGTACATCCTCATGTGTGATGTGATGACCATTTATTAAGTCAACAAAGTTGTCTTTATGTTTGTTAGCTGATTGCTCACCCATGCCAGTGAACTTAGGCAAGCAATCCCTGACTTCCGATGGAAAAAGATTTGGGTATCCAGGGATACCTTCAAAATTTATAGCCCCAAACAACCTACCTCTATATAGTTCTAACATCTTAGTAGGCAGGACAATTTCAAGTTGCCTCTCTTCCCTTTTAAATAGTGCTAACCACTTCATAGGGAAATTATTTTATAATTGATTTTCATGGAACAAAAGAATTTATCCAATGAAAATAAAATACCTGGAATATGATGAAGCTACTGCAAACTATTTGATTTGAAGTCACCTCCAAATCACCTTCAAAACCTTGTAGAGCCGCCACCTCTTTTTAGAGGAAAGAATGAAATAGTTGAGGTCTCTTTCCCAACTCTGACCCTCTTTAAATCAGCAACTTGCAACACATCCCAATATAGGGTCTCTTATTGATTCCTCTCTTGACTATGCTCATAGTCACAGGAGTCCAAACATGTGTTGTCTCTTTACTGCAAGTCCACCTCATCTTTGTAGTCTTTCTTCAAACATGCACTTTGGTGCAAATCAGAGAACTCGGAGTCGCCACTCACCACATGTGAGATAGTATTTGTTTTACTTTCAGAATTAGGACTTTCAGACACTTTGCAATGACAGACAAGTAGAAAATACTCACTCTTATAATTATGAGGAATATCTCTTTGAAAACAAGGACTCTATAACCAGAGTCTGGGATTGACTTAGCAAGGCAAGGAAGCAACTCACTTACACTCACTAATCACTTTTGCTTCCGTATCCCTAGTAGAGTCGCCATCTTGTTGGTGTTTAAAACTGTTACGTTACAAAAAGCAACCAATATATCTTAAGACTGATGTTAGGAGTGGTTAGTTCCAAGTATGAACGCTCTGTAAGATAATTAGACCAACTATAGGGTCAAGACTGCCCTCTGCACTTCTGGCTCTGCAAAACCAAGGCGGGTACACCTATCCAGACAAAACTCAATTCTTTACAACACCTTTTACTTCTAGATTTGAACAACAAATAAATGGTAAGTAAGTACTAAATGCCAACCTAGCATTCATTGACTCTCCACTACCATGGGTGGAATAATAAGAACAACTGTAAATGTAAAGAACTTGTTAATGAGTTTGATTTAAGTTTTGGGACAAAATATAGCCAAACCATTCAGATATGTATCTCAACAGAAATACTAATTCTAGATCAGTGCCTTATCCATTGGGCTAGATCCTAGACACAATACTGAAGCTGAAACACCTTATTGGCAAAGATTCAAAGCCATAAACATAAGAACTCTCAGACCACACACTACGAGATCCTCAAATAGATATCCAGGCAGAATCAATGTAATATCCAAAGCATTAATTTGATCTAAGATCAAAGACTTATGGAGTACACATATGCATGAGCAAGACTCATACAGTAAGCCAGAAAACTTACAACTCAGTAGATAACACAAAGGAGAGACTTAAATCTGAGAAAACAAATATTAAGTATGATGAAACTAGTTCCTGAATCAGTATGACAAGGAAATATGCAATATGACAATATGCAAAAGATCAAAGAACTTTCAATCCTATCTTAATAAAAGCTGAAATACATCTGCTATATCCTAGACTGGAAATAAATATAAGCCTAATGCTTTACAATATTTCTCCCAATTTTTTAGCCCCTACTAAATGGTCTTGAATACTCTTTTATAGGAACAAGAATGCTACAAGCTTCGGGCCATTTAGGGTTAGGGTTTACAACCAATCATGTCAAGCATTAATTATGATGTCAAGTTGAAACCCTATCTCTTTTCTTCAATCTGTGCAAATTTGATCTGCAATTAATTTGCCCGAATCCATGGATGTGAGTGCAGTACCCTGAAGTCGAAGAATTCCCAAGCATGACTCTGAGAGTAAATCACATAAATGCAGAAAAGATCAGATAACTCTATATGCATTTATCCTTTGATTATAAAACTTTATCTGTCAAGTCTGGACATAAATGCATCTCCACATATCAGATTTCAATTCCTTTAGTCTTCAACAGCTGTGCAAAATCGATCCATAAGATCATATTGGGTCATTTATGGCTCTGAGACAAAAATATCTGAGTCCACCGCCATGAAACCCTGAGAAACAACATTTAAATACTTGAATTTAAATACAAACGGCTATAGGTGGCACGGAACCAAGCATCGACGACTGAGATTCAAACTTTATTGGCCTTTAAAACACCACTGTTGATCTATTTTAAGTTACCCAGGCTTGCAATCAGATTGTCACGCGGCATGCAAGCACGATGCGTCAAACACTAGATGTCGAGCAACTTTATCATAAGGCTTTACGCGTACCGCACGATCCTCTCAAACTTATCCGTTCTTTGACTTCATTACCTTGGCGTTTCAAAACACAGGTCCCACTCACCTCCCCGTGAAACTTTTCCATCCTACTTGGCCCCGCCACCTGTCAGTCTGCCACATGTTAACACCTGCGCTATTGTGTGATTTGACTGGACCCATCGTGACTAGGACCGCGCCATAGTGCTCTGCCGACACCTGTCATGCATTGACCATGTCATCTAAACGTTGGCCCACAAAATTATGCTTCCTTTCCATTGTGCAGGGCACGCCATGTGCCACATGTCATTCAGGCTTAATGGCTTGATGAATAGATCATGCACATCTTCTCTTTAAGGCTTTACGCCAGCCGCACGATCTAACCAGACTTGCCTATACTTTAATTCATCCTCATCCTTGGCTTTTAACTAGTCTTTAAACTGCACTTTAACTCTAGTTAGTAGATCTCTTCTTGTCTCTAAGTCGCCAAAGGATCTTACTAACCCTAGTTCCATCCCGAGATTACGCGCAAGTCACACGATTAAGATAAAATCAACGACCCTCGCCAGATCTCTGAAAGATTTGAAGACTTTGACTTTATTTAGAGATTACACGCGAACCACAGATCTTGATCTCAATGGACGGTTATGATTCTCTCTCGACAAAACCTGACTTGACCTTGAACTAACTCAGCCTGACCCTGAGATCATTTGGAGATTACACGACTAAAGGGATCTCCAAGTCGCTGAATGTTTTTCTCAACTGGAGTTTGATCTGGAGATCACGCGCACACTGTAGGATCAAAAAGACATCGACGACCTGCGCCAAGTCTTGGAACAAAAACTTTAACCCCGAGTCCATCCAGAGATTTAACGCGACCAAAGCAATCTCCAAGTCTTCGAATGATTATTGAAACTCGTAGTTAATCCAGAGATTTAACGCGAGCCACAGGATCAAGAAGGAAATCTACGGCCTGCGTGAAATCTTGAGATTAAAAGAGAATATGCTATTTCGTTCGGAGACTAAGAGACTAAAGCCTACGCTGAGTCGCTAGATAGAACAAAATATTCGATCTCGGTTAAGTGACTAAGAGATAGATTTAAACATGAAAAACACACATGGGATTTTCTTGGACTTAAGTGGCTGGAAAAGTAACTTGAAAATATAACATGATAGGTAGGGTTTTGGGTTTAAGCCAAATTTTTACACAACAAGACTTAGGGTTTTAGAGAGAGGCCATAAATAACTATAGAGACAAGGGGAAAAAAGCTTGGAACCATGGAAAATTTAGCTTGGGCTAACATACTCCATGAATGACTCTGTGCAGTAGGAATTATAAGAAGCAACATCAACCTGGTCCCCTGTAATCCAGAACTGATTCCTCAGAAACTGTGGCACTACCAACGACCTATCATGATCAGCTGTATGAGACGAAGGAATAGATTTGCTTCCGATAGAAGGAAACAAATCATCATGAGAACTAGCCTGCAAGCCAGATGATACCCTATCCATGTCCTGGGAATCAAAGGGAGTGGTGTCAGCAAATGGCACACAACTGTCAGACAAATCTAGACTGGCTACCACAGGACTCCCAAAAACGTGCTCTGTATCATCTGTCATGGTGCTAACAATTGGAAAACCTGATACCCCAAATCTCTCTCTGTTGTCGTCCACTGAAGCACACACCTCACTTGTATCTACTGCATCTGTCTCAAGGATGGATGTAACTGTTTCCCCAACACATCTATTATTGCTAACTATGGAAGTTGAGTCACCGCCAACCACTACTATATGCAATTGAACTGGATCTGTTGTTGGCAAATACTGAATCTGCTCCAACTCCATAGTCACCTCTCCCAACTATAACTGCGACTCTTGAAGAGCCAACTGAGTGCCCTCTAAAGTCTCGGAAGTCATTGTGAGCTCTTGAGTAAGCTCGCTCACCTCCTCTCTGTCCACCAGAGCCTCATATGCCGTACTCCTGCACTCAACTAGGTGATCTCGGTCGGCTACCAATTGTAAATAATCCTGTCTTAAAATCCTGATAGCCTCCCAAAAGGAATGAATCTCTGTCAGGGAAAGGTTACCACCATCGTGCTCATCTCCCATAGGAGCACCCCAACCTTAAACGACCAACATCTGACGAGCGGCATCAAAATGCTCGAGTAGAAGAAATATCTCTCACTGACTCTCAATTGGCTAGTCACATGATGACTCTGCACAACGGGTCTCTTATGCACAATCTCAACTGCACCGTCCACACTACGGAAGGAAGTTGTATCCAACAAACTCCCCTTAAGTTCACCAAATCTCTGTGTACTGTCATCCGAGCACACATCTACAAACTGAGTACCAACATCAAACTCATCCTCATCTACCCTCGATGAAGCTGCTGCTGAAACTAACTCATCACAATCCTCAGCTACCTCCTCTGCAACCACATGACAATCCAGATCCTGGGACCCATCCTCACTCACTAACAACTCAGAGTCCTCCCTAGGGTCTGATTAAACAAGCATGACTCACTTCAGGTAGAGTCATCCTCATGAGTCACCGAAGAAGTAATCTCATCTAAAGGAGTGGAAGCCCTAGATGTAACAAACTCCTGCCACTCATATGCTTTCGCATCCTCATCCATGAGTCCCGGTAAAAACAGATCTTGGAACCCACCACCACCAGATGACAACGCTGAGTCAATACCCAATGTCGGATATAAAAAACCTAACACACTGCAGCCCATATCATCCTCACATTCAACATTTGAGGTATCCACAGTGCTAATATCAACATCGTCTATCTAAAACCCCTCTCTGCTATCTCCAGCTGCATACATGACTCCATGTCATCACGTGAACGATCTATACTGTGGCATGAATCTATGTTACCTGACTCATCTGTAATACTCCAATCCTGAGTGTCATCACTAGGTAGCTCCATGCTCACATCCTCAGTACAGGAAAAGACTTCAGTGTCCTGTACTGACTCCACACTACAACAACTGTCATAAACATCCGAGTTGTCAGAGTTGAAATACTCCTCCCAGTCCTCAAAAGTAACACCATCATCCACGGTGTTAGAATCCCTAGTGGTATCTACAACATTTTCCACTCTCATACTATCCACGACATTATCAACAGGCTCACATAAAGGATTGGTGTTTGAAAATCAGACCCTGTATCGCTGACACTGCTACCAACTGATGCAAAAATGCCATCAATGGCAGTAGACATGTCACCAGTCTAATCCGTGTCTCTAACTCTGGTAGGCTCAGGATGCTGAAACTCAGTACCACTATCTGCCAACAAGTCAGGCACATCCACATGTCCCTGTAAAGAATCTCCACCCTCAGGTGTGCAAATAGGACTAGTTGCTGGTCCACTAAGTACAGGAACATCTCCACCAAAATCAGCAGCTGCTGAAAACTCATCACGGAGATCTCTAGATGTCTCACCTGTATAATACTCACGTCTCTCCTCATATCTTCTCTGTGAAGAGGACCTATTGAACAAAGAAACCAAATAATCTGTTGTGCTATCGACAATTGCAAGATTTAAAAGTGGCGCATTTAATTTTTCTAGTGTTTGCCTTCGTTTCTCCATATCCCTAATAAAGCATTTGTTTGCTTTCTTAACTCAGGTAAACTGTCTAATTGGTTTCCATGTTTTCCAGATTTCCTGTATCTGTCCATGACTGCAAAAAAAACCGAGTGCTGATCACTAGTGTCAATCAATCAAGCCCAATAAATATCACCCCCGCAGGATGGCAGGAAAACTGCTTTGATACCACTGTAAAGAGCCTGCCTGGCTCAATCCCTGAATTTGCTTACAAAATTCTAATTTGTTTTGGATTTGTAATGTGATATTGATTTTAACATAATTCACCAGGTAAAACAATAAAATTGCAAATTGAGAGAAATCAATCTACTCTTGTAACAACCAGTCGCAACATACCTCTATAATTCTTATTGAGAATGTAATTGAAATTATCCAATACCTTAATGGAAATAACATTCATGAAAAAAACATCTAACAATTTCATTTAATGAACCTGTTTAATTAAAACTCCACCAACATTGGGCGCAGCTAACAAAACTGGGCCAGGCTGGTAGAAAATGGTGGCTACCGCTTAAAGAAGATGCTCACGCCCGGCAGCATTAAACCGCAATTAAACCTATGGAATGGCGTCAAGTATTCAGCTTAATATCTTCTCTTTCAACCGTTGTAATATGCTGATTTCCACTCTTCCAGGCGTAGCTATGCCAATTCGAACCTTCACAATTCATTGGAAACAAGCTCCAATTCAAAGTGATGTAAGCTGGTTTGAATATCCATTCAAACAACATATTTCTTCAAACCCTCATCTGCTAATATTGAACAAATTCGAACCCCAAACATGAAATGTATAATTCAGCATAAACCTTTCAAATTCTTCCTAAGCCTTTATAAAGTCTTCTTTTCAAATCAATCCCTGATCTTCAACTTCACACTTTTCATAATTAAAAGGCAATACTTAGCTTTTCTTCCGCATTTGCATTTCATGAAATTGAAATATAATATTTAATCATATTTCACTCCAAGGCTTTATAAGAAAACATTTAATAATTTGGCAATAAATAATAAGCTCTTAAATTATTAATTATCTGTATAACTTAATTAATAATCATCAATTATCAAATAGCTTATTAAATCTCCTGGATAAATAACTCGCCACATAGATATTCACTGCCTGAGCCAGACGCCATAATGCCTTGCCATAAAAGACACTGCCAAAAATAGACTTACTATAAATAGTAAGTCCCTCAAACTGGAAACTTTGCAAATGAATCCACAACTCCACTGATACAAATACACAAGCGCCCTGCTAAAAATAGCAATCATGACTATTGCCCATAAATAACACTTACTATAAATAGTAAATCTGTCAATCTGACTCAAACAAATAGCAATCCTGGCATCACAGACCTCCAGAGTGGAAACTGACCACTGGCTCTGCCACAGGACCCCCTCCAACCCCTGATTAGCCTACAAGGGTCACAGAAATAAGCTAATCCCATGTGCCTAAAAACGGGGACATTACACTTAATGTGATCGTCTTCAAACAAATCAGGACTAACAACATGACTTTGTAAAAAGTCTCCTTCATCATGTGAAGTCAAAATACTAGTGTCTGCTCCACTCAGTAAAGAGTCAACTTTCACAGCCAATTTTTGATCTCGAGTCTCCATTAGACATTCTTGAATAACATCACAAGAAACCTTATCTTCATGTAGTTGTTTTAATGCAACTGATTTATCTTTAAACATCAGTTGCTCTTCCCCAATCTTGAAGTCATCATAAAGTGTCTTGTGGCCAACATCTTCCTTAATGCTAATCTGATTTTTAGCCTCCATGGGATCAGCTGCATGCTGGTCACTAGCTGTTGAAAATTAATTGTAAAGATTTCTAAATGTCCCATTTGTAGAAGCCGCTTGTTTCTCTTCCTTTTTATTATGTGATGCAGACCCCTTAAAGATGGATGTCACATATTGTGGTAAACTGTCTAAGGTTGCCGGGTTTGTAAGCAATTCACCCATCCTTTCCTGAGTTTGTCTAAGCTTCTCCATTTCTTTCACTATGACATTTGTTTGCTTTTTGAGCTTAGTCATACTGTTCAGCTAGTTTCCCTGTTTAATTGATTTGCGATTTTCCACAACTGTAACAACTGCAAGAGTGCTGGTCACTCAAAACAAGTGTGTGAGCTCGTTGATTTCAATTTTCTACCCCAACAGGATGGCAGGAAACCGTCTGATACCATTGTAAGAATCTTGCTGGTTGAAACCCTTTTGGTAGTATTGAATTTGTGAATTCTTGAAGGTTTGATGTTTTGCAATTTTGTTTTTTTTGAAAATATAAACAAATACAGTGCATGAAATTCAAATTATTTTGCAAACTATGCACAAAGCTCCTCTTATTAACAAAATATGGAAATTGACATGCTTGCAATAACAAATACCAATGCAGATCACAATTATTGAATTATGTAGAACCTGGTCTTGATTACAACATAATTACGAGATCACAAAATGGGCCGGAAGATATACAACGCCCAAGAATGATCGTCCCTTGCTGGCCCTTAACTGGAAATGCTAGTGCTTAGGGTCATACACGGATTCTCCTGAGTCTGCAGACCATTAAATAAGTCAAACTGAAATCTTCAATCCCAAATACGTCGATCATGAAGCATAACCATGACCTCTGGTTGAGATCATTGATAAGGCACAATTCACTGATTATTAAAACCAATTCAAAGTGCAAGGCTAGGTAGAATTGATCATTCTACAAGCTCCCAATTTGCAGAAACACTTGGCATCTCTTCTTCACCAATAACAATCACCATCCATAGAATGAATTTTTGGTTAGCTACTCAAGGCTTTTGTATTTCCACCTAAAACTATTCGAAGCAGGGGCTTTTCCTACATACTTTGCATAACTTAAATAAGCATTGGCTTGCAAAGTTTAAAGTTAGATTAACTTTACGCAGACTTATCGGCGATAAGTTAACTTATCGCGATAAGTTTTGGGCTACGACAAGTTACGTAACTTCTCGTGCCAACTTCTCGCGCAGAGAAGTTCCCAACTTATCGCCCAAAATATCGGTGATAACTTACAAACATATCGCGATATTTGTCTAAAATATCGGCCGCAGTCCGCTTATAGGGATTGACGGCCCAGAAAAGGGTAAGAAAATTCTTCGAATCATTTTACACGCATAAATACGGTAACGAATATCTTCCATGCAGTGAAAGAGGATTTGCATCGAGCCTCTTTCTGCGATCCGAGAAGAGTTGAATATGTTCATCACTCACAATCCCGTGGTCGATCGTAGTTTGAAGGAAACAAATAAACTGGTACCATGGATTCAATGCTCACAGAATCATGTCCTCTTCAGAAAGCCATTCACTCTATATAAACAACACAAACTCTATCTCTTAACTATTCAATAGGATATTATAAGCTTGCCATTTCTAAGAAATGGTGAAATTAGTGAAATTTTAAAAGACGAAGTCCAACATTTCAAAAGGTTTGAAGTTGCCAGAGAATTTGTGAAATCCATGATTTACAATTTCATTTGAGCAATATAGGATGCATAATTTCAATTAGAAGGCTGTGTGCCCTAGAACTGGAAAAGGAGAGGCAAACCAATATTCTTTTCATGATACTTTTCTTGGGAAATCTAAGTTTTATGGTTATCAAAAGGGTAAGAAAATAACTATGGTTATCAGCCATCAACATTCTACATAGGATGTGATTTTGTACCCTATTTGCATTTATATATATCTAGATTAGCTTGTTTGGTTTGTTTACTCATTTACTGACTCATTAGATGCATTTGCTGATTGAATTTTGCAAAAAAAATGAATTTTTAATTAAATTTAAGCAAGTTTTAAAGTTCCCGATATTTTCTCGATAAGTTTTCGACTTATCTCCGATATTTTCCGATATTTTTTTTTGCCCTGGCGATAAGTTGCCGATACCGATATTTTGAACTATGATTTAAACCATTGAATTATAACATTCAATTATAATTCCCTCATCTTGGCGCCAACAAATGAATCCATTATGAAATGATCATTAAGGCATTTAATTATATAACTTGACCCCTACACTTTATTATTTTTATAATTTCCCCTTATAATGTTATTAATAAAGTTCAACTTTATCAATAATAAAATAATTGTGCACATGGCCAATAAATGCTTCTCCATAGGATCGATGATAAATCCACATGTATACTGCAAATGTTGGACATCCAAGAGCCTTGCCCAAAATAACAATTGCATGAAATTGTCTTACTATAAATAGTAAGTTCCTGAAAGCAAGCTCTGTTGACGATACCAAACCACAACACTACCACCAAGCTGTTCAGGCGCCCTGCTAAAGATGTTAACCCTAACTTCCCCAAAATAGTCACTTACTATAAATAGTAAGTGTCCCAATCAGATTCAAACAAAGAGCAAACTTGAGCATCCCAAACCTCTGGAGTGGAAAAATAACCTCTAACATTGCCACTTAGACCCTCTACCCATCTGATTAGCCTACAAAGGTCACAAAGATAGGCCAATCCTACGAACTCTGATGTTCGTGAAAAAGGGGACATTACATCACCTTAGAAGTTGCCAAAAAAAATCTCTTATATTAATCTCCAAGTATCATGCCACTTTAATTGCTTTTGGAAGATTCTTATTTGGGTGTTTAACTTCATCGTTACATTTCTTCAATTCATGGGCACACTTTAGAGTTTAGACATAGAAGTTGATTTTTACACTTTGGCAACTTTTAATATGCTAATGTTTTGTAACATTGACCTTGGGTGCCAATTGGATAGGGACGTGGATTTCCCAAACTTAGGCAAATTTATTATTCCAACATTTTATTTAATCTTGACTTTGGGCACATTTTAAATATACCCAAGGATTCCATATTTCAACAAATTCCAATACTTCTAACGCTCTTTGTAACATCAACCTTGGTCTTTCAATACTTAGCCAACTTTTATCCACCTCTTTCAACTCTTTCATTGGGCGCAAATCAGATATGAGGAAGGGATTTTGAAACTTGTGAAAAATCCTTGTATTTGGTGGATTAGCGTTCTAGGGTGCACTCGAGCATGTTTGGAGGATATTTTGAACTTTTGCCAAATTTCATGCCGTGGTGAATTTATGCCCATGGGCGCCAATTAGGCGGGGTGGTGGATTTTCATATTTGGAACAAAATCCTTGACACAAGAAGATTAGCGCTCATGGGCGCATTTTAGTCATGGTGGTGGATTTGTCCATCTTGGAGGAATTCCTTGACACTTGAGAAATAATTTTCCTGGGCTCACACTTTGCATATGAAGGAGGGTTTTTGGACTTGGGTGCAATTCCTTGATATTAAAGATTAGCGGTCTAGGGAGCTCTTTGAGCATGGTGAAGGAATTTTGTACTTGGAAGGAAATCCTTGACACCCAAGGATTAGCGCTCATGGGCACTCTTTAGAGGGTGTCATGGAATTTTCCATGACTTTGCCATTTTTTTCTTCTTCCCCTGTTTCTTAATCAACACCTAGCCATTTTCTGCATTCTCATTCAACTTCCACTTTGGGCGCACTTGAGGGGGTGTCATGGAATTTTCATGATTTTAGCTATTTTGGCATCATTTTCCACTTTGGGTGTTCATGATCAAGGATTCTCCGATACTTAGTGAAATTTCAACATTTTGTTTGCCCTTTCCTTTTTGTATGCTTTTCAAGAATGTTCTTAGACTTAGTGATTTTTGGATCAATTGCCTCATTTGAGCATGTTTTCGGATTTAGTACTGGGTACTTCTCTGCTTACTTCTCTATCATCGCTTATCAGTTGCCAAAAATAGACCTACAAAAAATAGACTTACTAAAAATAGTTTGTTTAAATGCAAAATTAGACCAATTGGAGATAGTGAAACTTACTAAAAATAGACATTGCTAAAAATAATAAGTTGGTCCAAACTCAAAATTAGGCCAGTTTGGGGCGGAGTGGAACATACTAAATTTTTTCACGAAATAGAAGTACATCAAAATGCTCATAATTTCACTGACATTCTCTCTGAAATATCAATTCCTTCTCATACTTGACTAAATTCACTGCCCCTCACAAAACTTCCCTTTCAGAATCAAAGGCAGATGATATTGCACTTCCAAACTTAGCATAATTGCTGAATGCTCATTCGAAAGACAAGGAACTTTGGGGAACAGAGCCAAAACTACTAGGGACACAAAAGCAAACGACCAAGTGGCTAAAATGTAGGGGGTCCTGATTTGCAATGGGGTGAAGTGCGAGAAGGTCACACCACTGACCTCCTTGACAAAGCATATTCGAAGGTGAGTTTGGTGGAGGATATGAGGTGTACTAGGATGAAGACAAGTGTATTGCCCCCTTATCCTTAGTGATTACATGAGATTTTATTAACCTATTTCATGTTATCCCGATAGGCTAATTTGGAGACATAAGGTATGATATGCTGGACTTGTCATTATTTTCATTGGTGGAGAAATAACAAGGTGAAATATTGTTTTATTGGATTATCATTGAATTTGGAGAATAAAGTCACCTTATGGTATAAAATGAAATTATTAATAAATTGAAGGGACTTAACTATAAAATAATACTAATAAAGTCATAAAGTGACTTAATTAGGAGGAAATAAAAGAAAAGTAATTTTATTAAAATTATTTTATTTCCTAGATTGGGTGGACCCTCTTGGAGATTGACAATTTATTAAAAATCATTAAATGGGATTTGAGGTCCACAAGTGGTTTGAAAAGTTTTATAAAGATGTCTCTTCCTTCTCCAAGACTCATGTGATTATTTGATACTTGATATTTCTCCATAGATGTCAGTGTGACAGTGACAACCATTTCCGAGCACGAAAACCCTTAGAGAATTGTAGGTTGACAGACACCTGACTCTACTTGTGACGTGGATTCATTCAGAGTTCACCATTGAGCTTATTTGGAGAACTTTGGGCAGAATTGTTGAAATTCCAGCTAGGGTTTGGACACAATAATGGAGCCATATTGTAGGTTGGAGGTCACATGAATTCTATATAATTTTCCCGGCTTGGGTGACCTCATGTAGAGCTTGTTTGGAGATGATTGCAAGTGGTTTCAGAATTTTTGAAATTGTTTATGATTTTATATGAATTTTTCTCTATTTGGGACGGCTAGGGTTTGAGGATAATTGCAGTTTGGGTGATCAGATTGTACCAAGTTCATATCAGTTTACAATTGCAAGGGTTTGGTGGCCTATTTGGCATCATATCTGCTTTACAACAGCATAGGGTTTCATTGCTACCACGTTTGCCCTAGGCTACTACATTGGAGGGGAACATTCACAGGTGTTAAGGGTTTTTAGAGGCTACCATCACCTTCTGTTTGGATCAGAATTGCTTCAGACTTCATAAGTAGAGTTGCAGACCATTCCCAGCCACAACAAGTTGCATTTGGTGTCATTTAGAATCCACACAGGCAAGCAAGCAAATTGGGTATGTGAAGGAATTGAATTTAGACTTTGTAATGGCAATGTAATGTATTTCCCATATGTAGTTTTAGTCTGATAACATTTGTATCGGACCTGATAATAAGTGTAATCAGTCTTAATTTATGCCTAATGCAATATCATTTCTTGAGATTGTCTTGTCAAAGTTTAATGCCATCATTGTTTATCATTTTCTATGCATTTCTATTTGATTTGGCAATAGACAAAAACCCCAAAACATAAACAATAATAAAAAAATTAGATAATGGTGAGTTGTGTGCCAAGTGTTTGACGAAATGTCAAACATCCAAACCTGAAAAAACCAGATCAGAATTAGCAGGGGTTCTTACAATAGGTTGTTTCATTGTAATGTAGTGTCCCCATTTTTATAAAGTATTTTAATTAGGTTCATTAATTAAGTGGTCCTAAAATTTAAATAATATCATAAGGATTTATTTAATTAATTAATTTAGTTATAAAATAAATGGGCCAAAATAATAAAATAATGTTAGCCTATGACCTATTGCAACTTTCTAGAGGCTTCCTAGAGGCCTTTATGAGGAGATGGCTTGGCATTGTAAATCATCATGGAATGTGTTTGAACTCTTATTTGTATTGTCGAAAGCTAGAGGTTGAAGGTGGTTTGGTTGTATCCAGTTTCAGAGGTGGAAGACCATCCCTAGTCTGTATTCATAGTTTTAGTGGGAGTCATTCCTCACTCGAGTTTGCTGTTAAAGATATTGCTTCAGATAATTCACTTTGTACTTGATTGTCAAATTTGTAAAGTCTCCTTCAGAGGCAAATTTGGAGATTATCTCAAAAGTAAAGATATCTACTTTGTTGAAGATTTGTTGATAAAATTTTGTAATGACCCTACTCAAATCTGATTGAGAACTTCTAATTTTGGCCTTGGAAAATTTTGTCATAAGGGTCATATGACTGATATAACAATTCAGTTTGCTACAATGACTCTTTTCTTCAATTAGTATCAATGAGAATGCTTACAAATGACTCTAAATTGACTAAACAATGTCCTAGCACGAATGTGCAACT
>MU223481.1:474298-504033 GCA_018584345.1 Thuja plicata
CCAAATGCTACAAATTGCTCCAATATGGAAAAGTAGAAGAATCCTCAAATCCGCCTGTCCAAATGAATGCCCAAGCCCTCTATTTATTTACTTTTCTAAGAAGTTACTAAGAACTTCTAGAAGCATCCAATCATAAAATCTCAATATAATGCACTTTATAATAAAATAACTTTATAAAATAAAAAGTGCAATCTCAACTTAAAATTATAACATGTAGTCCCAAAAATCGCATAAACTGAATGTAGGCTCAACTACAACTGAATGTAGGCTCAACTGCAATTGAATGTAGGCTCAGACTGAATGTAGGCTCAAACTACCACTCTCCAAGAGCAAATATGACCAACTGATCTGCAAAATGGCTCTCTCCACATCGCCACCAGTCTACGAGAGCCCATGATAGACTGATCCGGCACGCCAAACGATGTCAGCCAAAATGGGGACATAACAAATTTCTAATATTACTCTTTGTTAGATTTGTGTGTGCACATTGTCTTATTGTCGGTTGTGAAGCCATCACATTATACCACAGATGAAATTGGAATACTATGATCACATTGCTGAAGGTGTCGAAGGGTGTCAAGTGTTGAAGGGTAGCGGAGGGTGCCGAAGAGTGCTAAGTGTTGAAGGGGACCGGAGGGTGCCGAGTGCCGAAGAGTGCTAAAGGGTGGTGAAGGGTGCCGAGTGCCGAAGAGTACCAGAGGGTGCTAAGTGTCGAAGGCGAAGTGCATGTAGAGTGCCGAGTGCCGCATGCGATTGTGCGATGTGTCGAGCACAGTCATGCGGTGTGTGGTGTATGGTATGCAGAGTGCGGCATGCAAAGTGTGGAGTGTGGCATGCAGCCTTGTGGTGTGTGACATGCGACGAACAATGTGCAAAGTGCATTTGTGCAGTGTCCGAAGTGTGGAGTGTAGTGTGCGGCGTGCGAGTGTGGAGAGTGCAGTCCTGTGGCGTGCGGGCGTGCGATATGCAGAGTGGAGTTGTGGGATGTGCAGTGTGTAGTGTGTGAGCGACAAGTGGAGTGCGGATGTGTAGTGTGTGTTCTGCCATACAGGGAAACTTGAGTTCAACTATCATTACATATTAAGTGTCAAATTGGATTGGTACATTATAGTAATGGACTAGTGGACCGATATTATCATCGGCCACTCATCAACATCACGGTCATATGCACAACTGGCTCGTATTTTCTTAGAGCCATTGATTGTTCAGGGAAACACAAGGATCCAGATTTTAAGTTTAGCATTTAGAGAGAGGCCTTAGAGGAGGTTAGTCCCTGAAATGTTTCCCAAGTGGTCATTAATTCAATAGGTGTGTGCAATTTGGCTGGTTTGATGGTGGAGTGTGCTTACAAGAACATCTTTTGGACTCTATGTTGTGCTCATACATTGAACAACATAGGGAAAATGGATTGGGTAAAGGAAGTGGTGACACAAGGTAGAGATATTCAAATGTTCATTTGCAATCACCACACCTCACTTGCTCTTTTGAAGACGTTTTCAAAGAAGGAATATTTCAAACCTGTAGGGATAAGATACAATTCCTACATTTTGTTAGAGACGATGGTTGAGGTGCATGATGCTCTACAACTGTAGGTAGTGCATTCAGAGTGCAATAGATGGCCTATTGCAAACACTTTTGAAGGAAAAGCCATCAAACAAAGGATCCTTGATGACGATTAGCGATCCATTGTGAGGTAAGACATTGTTGATTCTCATATTTAATTAAAAATCATAAATTTCTTTCAATTTTCAGGTTTTTAAATTTCTGATTTTAATTAAAAAAATCTGGTTTTCAGTCACTTAAATTTATGATTTTGTTCTTATTCTTATTGCAGATATGTTTGCTCCGTCATCTCTCATGTTGTAGATGTCATCAAATATGCTGATACAGACTCTCCTAGCCTTGGAGAGATATATGAGCCTGTTGACAACATGATTCAGAAGATGAAGGAAATAATTTTGGCTAAGGATAATAATTGGACTTATATGAGGAGTACCATAAGGCAATTTTCATGCAGAGGTGGAACACTATGAACACTCCACTTCATATGGCAGCCTTTGCAGTAACTCCAAAATGGTATGAGCCTAGGCTTGGGAGGTGTACTCGTACGAAGGCTACCAAGGTGAGACGTGGGTTTATGAAGGCCCTTCAAAAGATGTATTTGCCTGAAGACTCCAATAGATTTCGTGAGCAAGGGGTTGCCTTCTCAAACCTTAATGGTCCAAACTTTAGCACACCAGAGGCAAAGATGGATAGAGCAATAATGGCACAAAAAAGCCCCATTGGATGGTGACAATGACACGGGTTAGATGCATGAGAGTTGAGGACACTTGTCGTTCAGCTCCTGTCACAGGTTGCTAGTTCCTCTGCTGCAGAGAGGAATTGGTATACTTATGGCTTTATGCGCTCCGTAAAGAGGAATAGGCTTACCTCTAGACGAGAGAAGTTAGTGGTTGTGCATAGTGCTTTGTGGCTTATGGATCATCAGACTCTAGAGTATCAACAAACTCCAACTTTACGGTGAGATATTAATCCCGTAGGCGCCCACCCAGGTTGATGAGGATGACATACTGCAGGGATTGCTTAGCATTCTGTTGGATGATGCAACCTCTGAGGCTCGGGCTGATAGTGGTAGTGACATTCTTATGGATCAAGATTAGGGGCAGCAACATACTATCTTTGTTTTCATTTTTACTTTGAGACTTTGAGTCTTCTAACATTATATGATACATTGATGCAATGATAATTAAATCTTGATATATGATATGATACTTCAAGTCTTTAACTTTTCATTTTTTTGAAACTTGCAGCCTTTGCGCATTTTGATACATGATATGATACTTTTCATTGTTTTAGTGAATTATATCTATGAATGTATGAAATTGAAATTTGAACTCTCATTTGATTCATTTGATGCTATGTTCTATGATGATTCTATGAATGATCATTGATTTTACATTTATAAATGTTATTATGTTGCTATGGTGAATGCTATATTATTCATGAATATTTGAAATTTCAGATTTTCCTATCCATCTATCTAGCTGTCCCCTCCTTTGGGAAAAACAAATCGTCCCAGAAACTTCTTTCGCTGTCCTCCTATCCCGGAATCTCTGGGTAACATATGTTTTCTTGGTTTTCTAATCCCGAAGTTAAGCTTTCCTACACCTAGTTTGAAGTGTGATCCCTTCCAATCTCCTTGTATCCTCTTTGTTCTACATGTTTCCCAATTAAGCTTACAGTGGAAGTCAATCACAAGATATTTGTATTCTTTTATTATTTCTAGTGGGTTGCTTTCAAAAAGAAAGATAATCTGCTTATTTTTCTATTCAGTGAAAAAATCATGATTTTGCTCTTGGTGATGTTAACTTGCATGCCAATCGCCTAACAAAAGTGGTCTAAGGCCTTCAAATGTTCTCTCAACTCATGAGTTGTTTTTGAAATTAAGATAAGATCATCAACATATAAAAGTAACTTCACCACTTAGCTTGCTAATTGGTTACCTTCCCCATTCGTCTTGCTTATCCATGCTTCCAACTTATCAATGTATAGGCCAAATAGTGTGGGTGATAGGGGGCAGCCTTGCTTGACCTTAATGTCACTACCAAAACACTCAGACATACCTTCGCTTGGTTTGATTTTAGCTCTAAGCATCTAGTATAATCTATGTACAACTACTCTATATACTTCTGGGATGCTTCATTCTTCCACTATGTTCCATAGTTTGTCTCAAGGTGTTGTGTCAAAAGCTTTATTAGAGTTCAAAAAATAACAATAAGCTTCCTCACCTTGGTTGTCCTAAATGTTTTCATTCAAGTGCCTAAGGGTGATGCAGGGATTAATGTTAGAGTGTGTAGGCGTAAAGCTTGCTTGGCCTTTTGCCCTTTTACCCTGATTTTTGCGCATTGGTGATTCCTCGTTCTATCATGCTCTTGAAGAGCTTGCCAAGGAGAGGATTGTAGTTAGATGGGTTATTGTTGTCACTTCTTTTAAAGATAGAGATGACAACACTCGTTTCCCACTCCTTTGGGGATTCTTCCTTATTGACATCATTGAATATTCTTTTTATGTGAGGGGCAAGTGTCTTGATCCCCCAGTTAAAAAATTTAGCCTATAACCCATCTATGTCCTACGCTTTTCTACTTGCCAAATTATTTATTCCTTGTTTCATACCATCCATTGTGGAAAGTTCCTTTGATGTGTTAACGAGTGGATAGTCTTTCTCTTTAACACACTTATAAAGGACCCTAGCATACTGTTTTCGATGTTTTTTTATCTTATGCTGTAGTTGCTTCCAAAAACTATAAGGTTATGTTTTCAAGGAGAGATTAGTTCCTTCCTTTTTACATTTACATAACTTGCGTTTTTTTATTGCATCAAATTTTCATATTTTTCTTGTTTTCTTTGTCCATTCCCCTCCCTCTTGGCTATCTCTTGGTTGCCTTACATTCTTCATCACACTACGGGTTTGCCCAGAAAGTTTTTGTAGCCCCTATCTAGGAATTAAATCTTTTGCATGCACTTAAAGCCTTCTGAATAATTGGGATCAGCAAATTGCCATGAATGTGAGTACCCATCTCATTAGTTGCTTTATCCTCTATGTTATTTTTTAGTCCTTGAAAATGCTGCTTAAGAGCAACACTAAAGATTTCTCTATTTTCCTGATTTATGAGGATTTTACTCTTGGGAAGGTTTTTCTTTGGATGTGATGAACCTATTTATTTGATTGAGTGATTTGCGAGATGCCTAGCTTCACAAGAAGAGGTGAGTGATCAGATTTCATCTCAATAGGGAAGTCCCCAATATCAAACTCCAACAGTCTAGAAATAAAACTCTGGGAGCAAATCAGGTAGTCCAACACACTTTGACCATTATAAGTTTTGTAGTTGATACCTCTTGACCTTGGTCAATTTCTCATGGCATTGCAAATAACCATGCCAAACAAACTACAAAGTCTAGGCAATTCTTCCTCAAACTGATTTACACTGCCATTACCGTCTTGTGATATTCTTTCCCAATTTTGACCTTCACCTTCCATTAAACCTAAAGGATTGTTTTCCCCTCTTTGTTCGCTGCTCAGCTAGAGAGATTGGTTATTAGCTGTTCTTGCATTAAAGTTACCCATTAACACTATCTCAAAGTGTGCTAAAAATAGAGATATCTGTTTTAGTGAGGCATACAGTTCTTTGCTGTCCAAATTTCTCTTCTTAGATAGACTGGTTATTAGCTGTTCTTTAAAGTAACAAGCATCCAATCTGAAAGTTACTCAATTCTATGTTATTTGTAGCCATATGTATTGTTTATTCAGGCCTCTTTTTAAACTTTTACGATTCCCTGCCATTTCTCATCTACTAGCATTGTAACTCCCCCATGACCTTTGCTTGATTCATTCCCTTTGTTCCAAACTAAAACTTTCTTATATCTTTCAAAATTTTGAACTTTGCAGCCATTATGTTCATGTTTTTCTATGAGAATGATAATATCTTTTCCCTTTGCTATGGGCCCCAATCCAGGTCCTCTTCTCCATGGATATCCTTTGCAATTTCAACTCACAACATTTAATTTTTCCCGTGGTGCGCCTATTCCCTTTTTCTTATTAAAAAAATGCTGGCTGATTTGGGGTTTCCTATTCTTCAACCATGCTCACTTTCCCTCATTTCTTGCTGTTTTCACTTTCTCCCATACTTTCCTTTATTCTTCTTGGTGAGCAAGGGTCAAATCTTCATCTAGGTAAAGGTGTGTGCCTCTAAGTAACCCTCAGTATTTTAGAATCACATTCTTATCCTTTATGTTTTCTGAAGATGATGCTTACGTGCCTATCTCTTCCTTCATCTATCATTTTTCCAATCTTGTTTGGTTGCTGGATACACCCTATCGATTTCAACTTGTCTTTAAGGAAGTCCCTTGCTATAATGTCTGTTCTCTCCTTCTCACCAAAGTCCGTCAAACCTTTAATTATAATGTTTGCATCCTTGCTTTGTTTGTCTTTTTCTTCCTTTATCTCTCTTGACTTGTTATTCAATGATTCCTTTTTGCTCACTTGATGATCCACTAACCACTTGTGACCATGATTTGGCCTGTTCTATCCATTATCTTAACTGATTTTCTTTTAACTCCATGTCTGCTAAAGCTGATTCGATCACCTTAATTTGCATTATGTCTTCTCCTGCCCCCATTTCTAGCTTCTTATTTTAAGTTGTTTTTAGTTGATCTAACTCTTGTTTTACAGTGAGCAATTCTTATTGTCCTCTTTCCATGTTGTTCTGCAGATTTAAAATTTGTTTTGTGAGTATTTTATTCTTATTTTGCAGCTTGCTGTTGGTCTCCAAAATTTCTTTTATCTTGCTGCATTTATACATTGCGTCTAGAACTTTGAGTCTCTTTTACATTCAGATGAGCTCTTGCACATATAACTCTGATGACCATAATAGTAGTGTGGATGTAGAGCTAATAGTTCCTAGGACAGTTTTTTAGTGACCTTGGTTGCAGTGAGCCCTTCTATTTTGCCCATATCTGACCCGGGGTTCTCCATGTTTCCTATTGGCTTTTCCTTTTCTTTATACTTAGCTTTATCAATTTGTTTGACTTTTTGAAATATCTTATTAGATATCTTTGTATTATTGTTGCGTATCTTTGGAAAAATCATAGTGAATTTTTTTCTTTTGAGTCGCTCAGTTTCTTAGTTTGTCTCTACCTTAGAATCTCTTTATATTGTTTTGCATTCGCGAAGATCAGCCTTGCTTCTATGTTTACAGGATTCATTTTGTTTGCCTCAGTAGATATAATTAACATAGAGTCCCAATCTACATTTAAATCCTCAACTTGGACTCTAAGGTAAGAATTATTCTGTCCACTTGATAGTTGAAAAGTGTGATTCCACGATGCTCTTAAATCCTCTTGGCATATAAAATTTAACAGATATTTCAGTTGTACATGAGATTCATTTGCCAAATTGTTGCTATTCATTATACACTCTAAAGCTCCCAAATGTTTTGGAAGTATGTTTCTGATATTTGTGACTCTTTTGCAGTGAAAACCTGACATGCTAGGTCTAGGTTTTCCTTCACACACTTTTGTTTAACTCCTACGTGGTAACATGCTATGGGTTTGCCAGTTTTTGTGGGTTTGCTGGTTTCTGTCCTCTTTTTCTGAAAGGAGACAAAACAAATTGTAAAATCCAAAGAGAAACAGGAAAAAGGCGACAAAGAGAGTTGATCTTCTCCGTGCCTTCTGCCGCTGATCTATAGGGCCCTCTATGTTTGCCACTACTTTATCTGTGGTCACTTTCCTCTACCCACACGTTTCCACAATAGCAACCCTTTTGCTTCCAGGCACAGGACTCTCGCTGCAAGATTTGTGTCCGTGTCCCAATCGGACTGTCTTTGAGGATACTTAAAAGTTTGAGCCTCCTGACTGTTGAATGAACACTCCTCAAACTGCTGAAATGAACTCTCCTCCAACCACTGACTTTGTTTGAGAAGATGATCTAGGAAAAGGGAATAGCTTGGTATTCTTTCCCCTAAGGTTTAAATATGTTTGGATAAAAAAGTTGTGTGAAAAAGCTTGTTTAGTGAAAGTTTTTGTATGTGATGTGATTAAATATACTTTATTTGTCTCCTTTGTATAATATAAATATACTTTATTTGTCTACTTTGTATAATATAAGCTCAACATATGATATTCATGTTTATTGCAGTTCAATTGCTATATTTATGTCGATTATCTGAATGATATTATTATTATGTCCGCTAATTCTTGACATGAATAGATTAGCAAGTAGAGAAGATACATTTGTGCATGATTGTTTGAATATCCAGTTGTATAATAATAGTGCTGGCATGGTACATACCTCTCTATATGTAATGATTTCATTGGTATAATTTTAAATGTACTTGTTCCAAGATGTGAAAGTACGAAACTTATACTCGATTTCACAATTTTCCCAAATCATTAAATGTGCTGGAGAAACTAATATTTCTATACAAGAAATTCACCTATCATGAAAATAATTTCCATAGTTGAATCATTAGGGTTGAAATTGAACATTAATAGTATATTCCTATCAGTATTGGTTATTCTGAATTTTTGGCATCAATAATATTCATAGGCCTATTTGTACTGCCATACATGTACTTTTTTACCAAATATATGGTGCTCTGGTACCAAGAGAATTGTATTGTAAAGTCCACTTCTGCATAATTTTATCAAATGGAAGATAGAATTGTAGAGTTTGTAGCAGTAACAAATTTCATAGTTTTTGCTTTCTTTTTGTTAACTTCCATAAGGATCATTGTGTCCTTTCCTTACCTAAAGTCAAGCTCTAATTGCAGTTGCAGGGCAGGTCATCTCCTTTATGTGTTGTGGTGGATGACAGTCTACCTCTCTCAATCATTGCAGCTTCAATTTCATCTTCTTCACGTGTTATTTCACTATTTCCAGGCATTGGAAAGATTGGATTGGAATACTTGCATAATGTTGCAGAGAAAAATGGTTTCTCACTTGATCGTGTGCAAGTATTAGGAAAAATGGCAAAGCAACTAACAATGGATGACATTGAAGGAAAAAAGGTATATTTGGATCATTTTGTTTTAATTCAACATTTTATAATATCGTAATTTTTTTCTCAACCTTATAAGTGATGCAATCTTATTCTTTGAAAGATCGTGTCTCAATGGATTAGACCTGTCAAGTTCCCAAGTGTTAAATTTGTCTTTATAATTCAGCTCACAAATTTTAAATTTTTGTAGAATAATGCTCGGTGTGCTTTTGCTTTAGATTGGTCCTTATTTTTCTTTGCTTTGTCACGATTCCTAGTTCCTTTTAATTACTTTTCCGTCTTTACCACAAGACGGGATGTCTGAGAATGGAATTGGCTGTTCTGAAGTTAGGTTGACTGTTGAGTTTACACAGGAAGAAACAATTGGAAAATATACAAATGGACATGGAAATTGGACAAGTCTAGAAGTCCACTTAAAGTTTTCATAAAGAGGAGAAGAAAAAATGCAGGGAAAGTATGTGCAATTGGACATGGGAACTAGATGTTTTGATGTGATGGGGTCGTTGTAATCATCATCATTTGATTTATCAATTCAGTGTGGTGTCCATGGCTGTATGCAAAAGAGAAAGGAGAAAACTTGTTCGTCAGTCTACTCTACAACACACTTGCAGAAATCCAGTATACTCAAGAGCACACATGCAGAAATTGAAAAGAGCACATTTGCATGAAAGGCTATGGCTAATCTATCTCACACTTGCAGGAGTTGTAACGTGTAATTCAATTCACACTTGCTGGAAAATAAATACTTGCTTGAATCAGATTTACTCTAGAAAATTTTGGAAATACATCGCTGGAAATGAAACTTGATATAACCTATTTTCTCAGGCTAAAACAGGCCTTTGTAATTCCCACCCGCACCCCGTCCCCCCCTTTGATCAATTGATTATAATGTAGTTATTCTTATTCCATATCTACACAACGAATCCACTAAGAATTTGGATCAGAAATCCTATTTTAGAGGGGGTGTTTATCTAACTCCCAATGAACTGCAACTTTTGTCCTCCATCACGCGAGTTTTGTCTTAGTCATTTTCTGTCTTTATGTGATATACCAATATTTTTAAAAATGTAAATAAGTAGGCAAGGAGAAAAGAACATACCTTGTCTTTGTATATAATCTGCATTTTCATATAGTTTAGAAATGATCTTGTGATAGATGGAGCTTGGAACTCCCCAAGACATCCATCCACCATGTAGACACCTTGGCAATGATGATATGAACTACTGACCTCAGGCTGATCACTTGTATATACCACCACAGCTAGTGAGCTATATGATGGACTGATGTCTCGATGATCGGTTTTGGCAACCATCATCATGTGATCACCATCATGTTGTGCACTACATGGAGATTTCATATGCAATGCCATCAACATGCATGCATCCATCCATGACCTGTCATCATACATATATACATCACATATCCTGTCATACATACATATATCATGGATGTATATCCATGTCATACATAGATACATCCATCCTGATGTAATTGCATAATCGTCTCATTGTTTCATTGCTGCATCTATATTGCATCATGTTACATGCTTTTCCATAACAGTCGATCCATATATCATGGCATCAACCTTCAGTAAAAAGATATCATGGCATTCATAGCATAAGCATACGGCTTGCATTATCAGTATCATTATCAACCGATCCATCAAATATTGACATTTGCATACATTGCCGATTTGCATAATCCGGCTGGCAGATTAAACAATACTTAATCACATATGATTATCAGCAGTTCACCGCAATAATTATATTGATTATTACGGTGAACAATAATATACTTTCATTTTTTAATTACAATGGGAGGCAATCATTCCATTGTGCCCCTTCACTTAGCCGATGATGAATATAAATATGGACACCGTATCATGGCAAGAAGGCAGATTAGAATATGAATTGATATAACTGTCCTCTTGTGGATCGCTTGACTCAGAGCAATCGATTGCTAACAGGAATCACAGGTGCAAGCATTTATATTTCATATCAGAGACGACATCATCCAGAAGCATAATCTATACAAGGAGTATCAGAGGCAGCTTCAGTAACATCGCATAAAGATAAAGAAGGATCAGACACAACCTGTAATATTATATTCGATATGTCTTCCATTGAGGTATCTTTGCCATTATATCATCCTATATATGCAGCATGGATATAAAGATCATATCAGAGACAGCCATTCAGGTTATTCAACATATTTCTCATTGTTATATCAGACACAACTAGTGTGACTATTGTTATGCAACGTTCTTATTGACTGAGAGTGTATGTATTTGGAATTATACATACTTCCCATTACATTCAGCATTTGCATTTGAACTTATTATTCATCTGCATTATAATTCAGTGTATGCATTTGGAATAACCATTCATTTCTGTTATACTTAGCATCTGCAATTTGAATCAGATATTAAAAATAAAGTATTTTTTTATATAGAATTTGTGGAATTACATGTAGTGTCCCAAATTAGATAAAAAGCGGACATTACACATTAAGTTCTCTTTCCTTGTTGAGAATCTCTACAGATGATTTATGGGTTTTGTAGTTGGTGATTTCAGGTTTTCAGATCATTTTGAATTTTTGAATTTCAATAAGAAACTAGAGCATCTTTCTGTTTTGAAGCGGGAGTTTCCGGTGCTAGAAACACTTGCCATTCTATGAATCTACAAACAACACAAAAACCTAAAATGAAAAAAAGAAAGTAAATCTAGACTTAGAGAGCTCATTTCATTTTGTAAAAAAAAAATGAAAAAAAACTTTAAAAACAAACAACAATGAACCTAAACAAGTTACAAAGCCCTACCTATTATCTCTGTCAGTGTTATTTGCAAGCTTCAGCTCCCTGCAAGCAATTTCTGTGCCTTAAGAAAACTCACGCATCCTTCAAGTTCAGAAAATGCTGGTTGTTATGAGCCTGTGAATTGAGCGCAAGGGGGGATTCTGTTTCTCCAGATGAGGATTCTTCTCCAGCGAAGATTCTATTGCTGCTTTCTCTGCTTAAACTGTTGCTTGAACGGAAAGCTCTTTCTCACCTCAGCCAATCGCCCACTTAAGCAGTTAAGAGTTTACCTGTGCCCGACGAGTTCAACGGCAGCTACTGGGTCAACTGTTTGAGAAAACTCACGTAGCCTTCACAAATGAAATACGATATATTCAATGTGAAAAAAACTTTAAATATATGCCGTTTTAGGTTTAAAAAGGAGGTCGAATATACCTAAAAAGTTAAAAAAAAAAACAATTGACAAGTCAAAAAACTGACGTGGCATGCAAATTCGTTCCACATTCGCGCGAATTCTGTCCGGGCTCTCGAAGGATTGGAGATAGTCGACGAAATTCGTTGACAACTCTTTCAGGGTTCGTTTTCGCGAATTTAGACTGAATTTCTCAGTCTGGCGACAACTTTCAATTGAATACGTATTGAATTCAAATTTGGATCGAATCGAATTCCGACTTCCATGTCTGGGCAGCAAATGTGGTAACTTAGAAGACAACACTATGTTCAACAAGATAAGCCCAACATGATGCAATACATGAGTAGTTAGAAAATTCATTTGAATGTTTTCTAATTCTAAGGTTTCATTAGTACAAGTGCAGCTAAAATGATATCTGGTCAAAGGATAATATTTCCGTAATGCATCCATTCTGTCATATTGGTTTGTAAAATGTTTGTTGCTCCTAAATGATTGGTAAACTATGATAACACAACTATATTACTTTCATCTCTTGTAGATTTGGATATGTATAAACAACAACTATAATTTTTTTTATAATGATTTTATTAATCCATTAATTTAATGGCTTCTCTCTTGTATCTGTTGCCTTTAAGCCTTGAATATTTCTTAAAAGTAAAGAAAGTTGGAGATGCCTTACACAGTTGATTTTCCTTCATTTGTAGGTGGATGTTCTGTTGGCTGAACCCTTTTACATTGCGAATGAGGGAATGCTACCTTGGCAAAATCTACGATTTTGGTAATCCGAAATACTGATCTCAATAAATAGAGAAATTTCTACAAAAATATTTAACTTTTTCAGCACATAACTATTCACTATTGGTATTCACTATTGGTAATCAAATCTTGTTTCCATCAACTTGTGACATGTTGAAAATACTCTACTTTTCTCACAAATTTGTTTTCTAACATGTGGTAGATAGTTCCAGTATCCATGAGATGAATGCTTGTGATGACTAAAATATTGTTCTAAATAGTATGTATGCATATTCTTAACTAGGCAGGTACAATTAGGTCTTATTGGGAATCTCTTTAAGCTAGGAGTGTTAAACCTAAACATAGGTGTTGAACTGATATTCATGCTACTTGTTCATGAAATTAGTGATCCTATAGTTAGTTACAGCCGCATGCGACCTGAAATGTTGATTAATTCTTTTATCTACATATTTATAATGCATTTGAATATTGTTTTCTTATACTTATTGTTTGCTGAAGCTTGAAACCTTTAATTCTAATTTCTCCAGGCTTTCATGAAACATGCTTAATTTTTTATGCATTGCACATTTTAGATTAACATATTGCTGTATTATTTAAAACGTCTTGTATATTTTGATTTTGATTTCTTAATTTTTACTATATTCTGAGATGTTTCTTGAATCGGCGTTTCCAGAAATGCAGGGAGCTGTTTTGGGAATGACAAAGCTAGGGGGCCTTTTTTTGAAAACCGCAGGGGATAACATTACATTGAAAATTTCAATATAAATGAGGGAAATGTTTAAATAATAAAATTTAAAATATAGAAAATCAGGATGTTTAAAACTAAAACAAGTATAGCTGTATATGAAATTTAATATTTGTCATGCTTCAAATTTAGATTCAAAACGTTGTCTTTGTTAGTGGAAAAGTCAAGTTTGATGAACATTCATGACACACAGCTACACATCCTCACTCTTTAGCAACAAATATTTTTTCTCTTATTGGAATAAATGCTTCTGTTATGTATGATTTTGATGATGGTGATGACGTAAACACTAGTTTTTCAGGAGATTATGATGATAGTAACAATCCCTCTTTTGTAGGTGAAGATCATAGTAACGATAATGAAAACATTTATTCTAGATAAAAAACAGACAGCATTCAAGACATTTATAGACATGAAGGACTATTGTATGGGAGTGTTTCAATATTTTCTCTGAGTTATCGTTGAATTCCACTCTAATTGTGATGCACATGGTATTAGGACTTTTCATGATGCACTTATTGTTTACAGCAGCAAATAAGAAATAAGCTGAAACAGTGTGCAACAATGTAATATTCAACCAACCAAAATGGTTGCAAATCGTACCAAGCAATGTATGCATTCAATATGCCAGCAAAGGTTGTTTACAATGAGGAAAGATGACGCCTAGCTGCAGAGATGACCAGCCACGCGTCAAGGGCAGAATGCGCTGTTGTAAGCCAAACAATAGAAGAATTAATAGCTGAAAGGCAGCCGTACGGTTGCAAAAGTCACATCAAGGCAGCTTTAAGAGCCTACGTGCCAACCAAGACTCCCACGTCCACTGCTACAGCACTTCCAACGCTGAACTTAACACTTTCTGTCCACGCTGCAAATAGTGCTATCAAATGTTGCTGAAACCATCTATTGGGGTTTGCGTCCCAATAGCCAGACTCTGGGGTTTGCGTCCCAGTTCTCCAGATTCACTCCTCAGAGCAAAATCGCCAATATCAAGAATGAAGTTGTAAAAGATGTCCACAGAATGAGCCAACATCTCCTTTTATCTCCCTCTCAAAGCCAATCGAATCCTAAAGGAAAAAGAAGCCTTTTCCCTTTATTATAAAAAGACATCTTTTAATTAATGGCTTTTATGTATAGGAAAACACCCTTTTTGCCCAAATAACATAACTCAAAGTGCCAGAAGGTCTCCGGGAGGTGAAAATAAGTTATATTAAATCAAGACCTTTCCAACGAGCTATAACACATAGGTCTGCCTGACCGAAATAAGCCAAAAATCCCTTATTACTCCAATTAGCTATATAAATAGCTTTATTTAAATTTAATTAAATGCAAACTTAGGAAATATTAAAAATATTCCCTTTTATTCAGCTGGAAGCCAAACCAACCAAATAAACAGTGAACTAGAGCTGTCACCTGTCTGTGACTGATGTTGGACAACCCGAAATAATTGGCAGTTTCATCGCTAAAATCTAGGGATGCTCCTAGAAACTAGGAAACACAGCCAAATCACCTGAAACTGAAACCAAGGGATGATCCTGTAGAACCTTGAATCTGGAAGCCGACACCACCTCCTAAAAAGTAGGAACTGCTTCCTAAAATCAAGGAACTCCCCCGACTGGCTCTCAAACTAACTGTAGACCCAACTCTGATCACTGAGTATCCAGTACGAGTCTCTATCCACCACTGCTAGCCTACGAGACTCCAATAATAGGCCAACTCTCATGACTCTGCTAGTCAGACTAGGGAGGGGACATGACAGTCCTCCGCTCTCGGAGATGCTTGCCCACAAGCAATTGCAATGCTGGATGCTGCAAAATGGACTCACCCTCCCAGGTAGCGTCCTCTATTAGTAGACCTCTCCAACTCACCAAGTACTCTCGAATCATCCTACTCCTGAAACGTCTCTCCTTGACCTCCAGAATTTCCTCAGGAACCAAAGTCAATTTATCTTCTTTATCCAATGGGGGTAAATTGTGTGATGCTGTAATATGTTGCCCCAGTGCCTTCTTCAGGCATGACACGTGGAACACATTATGAACCCCACTATCTGGTGGTAACTCGATCTCATAAGCCACCTCTCCAACCCGCTTGAGTACTCTGTAAGGTCCACAAAAACGAGGCTTGAGCTTCTCAGCTCCTCCCCGTTTAAGGGCGCTCTGTCTGTAGGGCTGAAGACGAAGGAAAACCATGTCACCCACCTCAAACGCTCTCTCAGTCCTATGCCGATCAGCGTACATCTTTTGCTGATTCTGAGCATGCTGCAAGTTCTCCCTAAGAGATCTCATGATATCTTGGTTCTCCTGCAACCAATCCTATGCCAAAGGGACTCTGCTGTCACTGAAGGCCAAGTCAACAAAAGGCAATGCCTCGTAGCCATAAAGAGCTCTGAAGGGAGTCATGTCAATGGACATGTGGTGCGTAGTATTATAACAATACTCGCCCAAATACAAACAACGCACCCAAGCCTTCTGCTGCCCTGACACATAGTTGCGCAGATACCCCTCCACCCACTTATTAACTATCTCAGTCTGTCCATCCGTCTGAGGATGGTAGCTAGTGCTGGGGTCAACTTTGTGCCTGCTAGCTTGAAAAGTTCCTGCCAGAAGGAACTCATGAACCTGCTGTCCGTGTCACTCACTATGGTCTTGGGGAGACCATGGAGTCTAAATACCTCTCTGAAAAACAGCTCGGCTAGCTGTGAAGCTGTGAAGTCCGCTGCAACAGGAAAGAAGTGGGTATATTTAGTCAACCTGTCTACCACAACATAAATACAATCCTTTCCCTGAACTCGAGGAAGACTTGTGATGAAGTCCATGGATATCCCTGTCCACTTCTGCTCCGGTATCAGTAGAGGCTGCAACAACCCAGCCGGAAAAGTATGCTCTGACTTTTTCTGCTGACAAGTCATGCATTCACCAACATGGTGTAAGACAACATCCTTGAGACCCTTCAAAGAGAATCTCTCCCGAACTGCCCTATAGGTCTTACCATAACCCGGATGTCCTGCTGTCGGAGTATCATGGTAAGCATGCAAGACGTGCTCCTTCAGCTGTGATTCAGGAACAAGGTAGACCCTGCCTTTGTAGTAGATGACATCGTCCACTACACTATATCTGTCATCCTGTGTCAACCCATCCATGATCTCACAAGCATGCTGATTTTTGGAATACTCAACTAAAAGTTGAGCCTTCCAATCTGGTGAAATCTCGCTCAATGCGCATATGGCAGCAAGTGATGGCTTCCTGGAAAGTGCATCAGCAATAGTGTTGTTCTTCCCCTTGATGAACTCTATGTCAAAATCATATGCCTGCACCTTGCTTACCCACTTTTGTTGCCTATCATTAAGCTCTGTCTGATCAAGGAAATATTTCAAACTATTATGGTCCGTCCTCACCACAAATTTGCTGCCAACAAGATACTGTCTGAATTTGGCTAATGCATGCATGATAGCCAACATTTCCTTGTCATATGTGGAATACAATCTCTCATTATCCCGCAGCTTCCTACTCTCGTAGGCAATGGGGTGTCTGTTCTGCATCAATACCGCCCCTATGCTTTCACCTGAAGCATCACACTCAAGTACAAATGGCTGCGAGAAATCAGGTAGTGCCAAAATGGGACAAGTGCTCATAACCTCCTTGAGTCTCTCAAAGACTCCCTGTGCCTGCTTTGTCCATTTGAAGGCTCCCTTCTTCGTGAGATCTGTTAGGGGTGCTGCTAACTGAGAGAATCCTCTCACGAATCTCCTATAATAGGCACATAAACCAAGAAACCCCCGCAGCTCCGTAATGTTCCTGGGAGAGGGCCAATTGCGAATTGCTTGAATCTTCTCCTCATGCACTTTCACACCCTTTGCATTGATCACGTGACCCAAGTATAAAACCTCTCTGAGTCCAAGTTCACATTTGGACAACTTAGCAAATAGAGACTGATTCTCCATGATGCTAAGCACCCCCTCAATGTGTCTGAGATGATCCTCCCATGTCTGACTGTAAATCAATATGTCATCAAAAAACACCAGAGCCGATTTCCTCAACTGCTTGTTGAAGATGTGGTTCATACATGACTGAAAGGTGGCAGGTGCATTAGTGAGGCCAAAAGGCATCACTAGAAACTCATAGTGACCGTAGTGACAACGGAAAGCAGTCTTGTGCACGTCCTCATCCTGCACACGAATCTGATGGTAGCCTGAGCGGAGATCAATCTTCGAGAAGTAGATAGCTCCATGTAGCTCATCTAACAACTCATCAATGTGTGGAATGGGGTACCTATTCTTGACTGTCTTTTTGTTCAGGGCTCTGTAATCAATACACATCCGTAAAGTCCCATCTTTTTTCTTAACAAGCACCACAGACGAAGCAATGGGACTAGAACTAGGCCAAATGAATCCCATGTCCAACAACTCATGAATGGTCTTCTCAATTTCATCCTTGTATGCTCTAGGATGACGGTATGGAGTGGTAATCATTGGTTTAGCTCCATCCTCCATCTCTATTCCATGCTCAAACCCTCTATCAGGAGGTACACCAGGGGGTATTTTCCCAAAAACTCGACCATGCCTATCCATCACTGACTGTATATCAACATGAAATACCCTGCCATCCTGAGGTGTAGGTGTTTTGGACTTCACAAAGCAATGCGTAGCCCAAATCATATCATCATGTCTAATGATAGTCTCCATCCTGCGTGAAGACACCTCTTTGGGTCCCCCATCTGAAGCTGCTCTCATAATAGTTTTCTTTTCTCCCGAGAGGAACTCTGACTGCATACGGTGGTGATCAATAATACATCGACCAATACCCTTCAACCACTGCATGCCCAGAAACACATCATAATCCTCTAGTGGTAGTACATAGAAGTCATCTGTTAAGGTATAATTCCCCTTCTGAATACTAAGTTGAGGAATCCTCCTGGTGCAACCCAAAACTGCACCATCTGCAACCACTCCAAAACCCTCAAACTCCTCATATGGTAACCCATGCCTATCAACCAACTTCTGATCAATGAAGTTGTGCGTGGCACCAGTGTCTACCAAGCTCATAACCCACTGACCTCGGAGTGTACCTTTCAGAGGAAAGGTGTGAAACCTGGGATAACCGGAGAGGGTAGCCATAGTCGCTTTGGCTGATGCCAAGGGCTCAGAAGTGTCTAACTCCAAATGTGGTCATTCCAGCTCAATCTCCTCTGGGCTATACTCAGTATCAGTGTCTGGAATCTCCTCATCTCCCATCTCGGATGTCACCTCAATCAAGTAGGATTTGCCTTTACCAAGGCAGCGGTCTCCCGACTCCCATGACTCGTTACAAGAGAAACATAGCTTCCTCCTTCTCAAATCATTCCTCGTCTCCTGATCCATTCGGGGAGGTCTAGAAGAGGGTCCACGTTTCCCTTGGGAAGTGTTGGCCTTTTGAGGAGGCCCATAATCTCTGAATGGCTTCTTATCTGTCTGATAAGAAGTAGGGGTAGTGTCTAGTCTCAAGGTTACATCAATGGCCTCCTTGAGAGTATCTGGCCTGAATGCTCGTACCAACCCCTTAAGCCTGTCCTACAATCCCTTTATAAAGAGCATCACACTACGCCTTTGAGGCATATCAGGTACCATGACAGCAATACGCTGGAACTCATTAATATAAGTCTCTACTTGTCCTGACTGTCTAAGATGTGCCAGTTCCCTATAGTAAAGTTCTGTGTCCTTGCGATCAAATCTGGTAATGAGCCTCTCAGTGAATTCTGCATAGGATTGGACCATGGCATGGTCCTGTGTGACTAGCCCATGGTGCCACCAGTCATAAGCAACTCCGTCTAAATGCAGGACAGCGAAGTGTATAGCCTCTCTCTTAGGCATGGGTCTCAGGGATAAATATGTAGCCAATGTGATTTTTCCGGTGGCCCTATTGAGATCATGGTTCTGTTGGGGCCTCTGTCCCCTGTCACCTCTGAACCTGTTAGTATCTCTATGCTGTGCACAATACTGGGGAAGAGGAAAAACATCCCTAACCTCCGGAGGTAGGGCTCTCCACTCAACAGTAGCTGCCATAACTGATTCCTGGAATCCCACCTTAGGTGGCTCTACCTGTTCCGGCTGCTCACCGGGTCTAAACTGTGGAAACAAGGGCCTATACCTAGCAGGTATATGATGTCACTCATGCCTATGGGAATGATTGGAGCTCCCCACAACAGTATGGGATCTGTGACTCTGCTGACTTCCTGCAACTGAAGCTGACCTGCTTCGTCCTTGCCTGCCTCTATGCCTACCTAGCTCCAATCGCTCCAAGGTGTCTTGTAACCTATCTAAGGTCTGAACTATCCTAGGTTGCGTAGTGATAAGAGTTCGCATCAACTCTCTATCTCTATCTTCATCCTCCTGCTGGTTACGTCTGGCGCCTCTGTGTTCATCTGCGATAATGGTTTCCTGTCCTGTACCAAGTTCTAACTCGTACTAAGCTCTCATGCGAGTGTAATATCTATGTATACCAGCGCTACCAGGCTGCATAGAAATCACTTATTCCACGATCGGTGATTACCCAAACTCTGATATAAATTAATATAATCTTTCTGAAACCAGTCGAGATCAAATTTCTCAAACCGAGGCTGGCAGGATACCAGCTCTGATACCACTGAAAGATCCCAAGAAGATCCTTTCACTGAACTTCTGTAAATTTTAATTTTAAAATAATAGATTTTCCTGTGTTTTTCTTGTGGTCTTAGAGAATTAGACAGAAGTTGCAGAAGGGTTGTTTCTTTGTTTGTTTTGTATTGTGAATTTTCAAGATATAAGTAAGCAGTAAATAACAATAGCAGCAAATAAGAAATAAGCTGAAACTACGTGCAACAATGTAATATTCAACCAACTAGAATGGCTGCAAATCGTACCAGGCAATGTATGCTTTCAATATGCCAGCAAAGGTTGTTTACAATGAGGAAAGATGACGCCTAGCTGCAGAGACGACCAGCCACGCATCAAGGGCAGAATGTGCTGTTGTAAGCCAAGCAATAGAACAATTGACAGCTGAAAGGCAGCCAAACGGTTGCTAAAGTCATGCCAAGGCAGCTTTAAGACCCCACGTGCCAACCAAGACTCCCACGTCCACTGCTACAGCACTTCCAACGTTGAACTTAACACTTTCTGTCCACGCTGCAAATAGTGCTATCAAATGTTGCTGAAACCATCTATTGGGGTTTGTGTCCCAATAGCCAGACTCTGGGGTTTGCGTCCCAATTCTCCTGATTCACTCCTCAGAGCAAAATCGCCAATATCAAGAATGAATTTGTAAAAGATGTCCACAGAATGAGCCAACATCTCCTTTTATCTCCCTCTCAAAGCCAATCGAACCCTAAAGGAAAAATAAGCCTTTTCCCTTTATTATAAAAAGGCATCTTTTAATTAATGCCTTTTATGTATAGGAAAACACCCTTTTTGCCCAAATAACATAACTCAAAGTGCCAAAAGGTCTCCGGGAGGTGAAAATAAGTTATATTAAATCAAGACCTTTCCAACGAGCTATAACACATAAGCCTGCTTGATCGGAATAAGCCAAAAATCCCTTATTACTCCAATTAGCTATAGAAATAGCTTTATTTAAATTTAATTAAACGCAAACTTAGGAAATATTAAAAATATTCCCTTTTATTCAATTGGAAACCAAACCAACCAAATAAACAGTGAACTAGTCCTGTCACCTGTCTATGACTGATGTCAGACAACCCGAAATAATTGGCATTCTCATCCCTAAAATCTAGGGATGCTCCTAGAAACTAGGAAACACACCCAAATCACCTGAAACTGAAACCAAGGGATGATCCTGTAGAACCTCGAATCTGGAAGCCGACACCACCTCCTAAAAAGTAGGAACTACCTCCTAAAATCAAGGAACTCCCCCGACTGGCTCTCAAACTGACTGTAGACCCAACTCCGATCACTGAGTATCCAGTACGAGTCTCTATCCACCACTGCTAGCCTACGAGACTCCAATAATAGCCCAACTCTCATGACTCTGCTAGTCAGACTAGAGAGGGGACATGACAATATGTTAAAAACACAATCCTAAGCCTAGATGAATTTACAAATCAAACATCTAAGCATGAGAAATTTACTATGGTTTTTAACATTGTGTGTTTTGAAAGATGTAATGTTTCTCATAAGATGTAATAGATCAGATTGGAATGTGTTAGATCAGATTGTGAGTAGATTTTGTTCTTGGTTTGTGTCTAGGCTCATGATACATCCCTAGGTTTGCCCACGTGTAATTTCCCCAAATAGATAGAGAAAAAATTAATTAAATTAATTAATTAATTGGTACCAATTTAAAATAAATATTATTAAGGACCTTTAAATAATTAATTGGGGGACCGTTTTTATTTTAATTGTCCGTAGGTGTTTGCCATGTCGGCCCTTCTTGTAAACCCTCGGGAGTTTCTCCGAAGGGGTATTTATGACTGGCATGTAGGTAGTTGTTGGTATGTGATTTGGAATATTTTATATGTATTGCAAGTTCTAGTTGGAGTTTTGTTGTCGGCCATTTCGGAGGTGAAAGATCCTCCCTATTTGGTTTGTTGCAGCTTCAGTGGTTAGCAACCACTCTAGTCTATCGTTGGAGATATCAATTCAGATATTTCACTTGTGCGTGATTGTTCAACTTTGTGAAGTCTTCGCTTGAAGAGAATCTGATGTAATTTGAGATATATAATATGAAAGTACAAATTCTCGGTTCTTAGCGATTCATTCCGGTTGATGGTGTGAGCTCTTTGTTAACACTTTATTCATTAAACAATAATACATTATTAATTAAGGTTGCCGAATGGTGCCGAGTGCCATCGGGCACATCATGTGCGTTGTCGTCGAGAACATAACCCATGTTACTGTTGGGAACATCACCTGTGTTGTTGTCGGGCACACTACTCGCGTTGCCGTTGGCTATTTGCCCTCGGGTACATTGCCTTTGGGTACTTGCCCTCGGGTACATTGCCTTTGGGTATTTGCCCTTGGGTACATTGTCGTCGGGTAGGTGTCCTCAGACACATTGTCGTTGGGTATTTTCCCTCGGGTACATTGCTCTCAGGTATTTGCCCTCAGGTGACTTTTCGTCGGATATTTGCCCTCGGGTGACTTTTTCGCTGGTGACTTCCATCACTTGGGACATTACAGTGGTATCAGAGCTGGTGATCTTGTTAGCCTGTTGAGGAGATTGAGATTTTTTGACTTGGATCACACTATGACACCTAATGATGCCATATGTTCTCTATCTCAGGTTTCAGCTGATTGGCGGGCACATTTGTTGGTCGAATACTCCAAGAATTATTTCGCATGCCAACTGTTGGATGGTCAAGTGTAGGATGACAGATACAAGGTGGTTGGCGACATCGTTTACTACAAGGACATAATCTATTTGGTACCCGAGTCCAAAATGAGGGAAAAGATTCTGAAAGAAGATGTTTGCACAAATATTGTCAAACCAACACCTGACGATGAACTTGATCGAATTGCAGACTATTGGTGTTCCTTCGAAGGAGCAGGCTCTACCAATGGTTAATCAACTCCATGGAGATGCTACCGCTGATCTCTTGCAGGAGCAACTACAGTTGGTTGATTATGGAGTTTATCCTTTGGTTGTGCATGAGGCGTGCATGATTACAATCTCTCTATGTGAGGAGCTTGTAATGTCCCTTGTTGCAATCTCTTTGTGTTTGAACTAATTTCTTACAAATGAACTTTTAAGAGACCCCTTTTTCCTCTCTTAATTTGTTCTCAATTGTTAATTCTGATATGAACCTTATATTAATATTCAAATGCAATGGGCTTTGATCTGCTATATATAAGCTCCATCACTTCGATGCTATACAATTGGTGTTCTTCTTATTGTGATGAAATAATTGGGGTTCTTGATAGTATTTACGAAGTTTGTAAGTTTGCAATTTGGTCTGAGGTACTAATTGAAATGTAGATGTCTCTTGGTGCTACTCGAGTGATGTCTTAAATATGTATGACTAAGTTGCCTTAAGAAGGCCACTTCTCCTTAATACGATATCAAATATGAATGAAGATTAGATAGAAATGTTTGATCCCTAGTTTGTTATTAAAGTATGTTGCTGATTCTATATTCAATGCTTGTTTATTGGGTGCTGCTTCATCAATGTATTCGACTCTTTTCCTGATCTGAACATCTTATGTAAAGAATTATCCCTTGAGGAGTATTTAATATATCCTTTCCTTAATTCTGGCTTCTTAATTCTCCTATGAAGATCTGAGTTATATTCCTCCTTTCCATCAGGACCATTCTCAATCATATTGAAATCAATTCACATTCGTTGCTTGTTATTTGTGATAAGTGCTGATATATTTCTTTTGTGATCACTGCCAATCATTCCTCCCTGTCCTCCCCTTAGTGGAATGAAGTTGATATCTCTTTAATATGGCTCAAAGGGATATGTATACGAATGATTGCAACTCTTATTTATCCTTAACAAATTGCATTGTTTGACCTTTATCGAAATCCCCTCTTTTAATGATAATTGTGTTTGTTTGGTCACTGCCTTTCTTATAAAATATTCAAATCATGGTTTTCTTCTTAATGGCTACCGCATTAGGCAATCATAGCACTCGTTGAAAGTGATTGGACGACCCGAAATTGTATGCTCGTTCATGCCGTTTTCTTTCAAGCTTATACCATAGGGAGGACGTGTACCAAAACTCACATTTTGAGACTTAAGTGGCAAAACAAAATATGCCCAAACAAGCTTGATTGCTTTGAACAGGTCCCGTAATCATTTGATGAAGTCATACTGGAATTTGTTCAGTCTTAATCGATACCCATCTATGAAACATAATCTCCTCCAAACTGCTTGTTGTTTGCAAACATTGATTACAACTTTAATTAGATTGTCGTCCTGCATTATTCCTTGAATGTGTGCGACATGTTCTATTTTATTCATGGATTTAAGTCGTAAATCTTCAATCGGCTTGTCCATCTATAATCACGTTGCTATTGATTTAATATCTGATATCATTGTTGGTTGATAAATCATTTATTTGCTTTATTATTACAGACTAATCCCTGGTAGCGATGCTTGTGGTTTTATTGTCTTTGTCTTTCAAGATAGCGGCAACACCCGATGACATCATTCATTGTATCTAGCCTTCAATACTTCCACTACTCAATATTAATTGTTGATTAATTAATTGTTTATTCTTTAATTTATTACTATTGATTTATTTATATTTATATTTTAGTTTTATTATTATTATTTAGGTATTCAATCATTTATTGATTTTAATACTAATGTTTATCTTTATATTATAATTATATTTGTTTATTATTCATTTATTCTAATTTTATTATTATTTTATATATTTTGATATTATTATTATTCATCTTATATAAGATAGGGAATATTGATTTTCTAATTAATTTTAAGTATATACACAAAGTATGAATATTATAATATTAGCATTATATTATATGATATATATTAAGTATACATATATATAATATTAATTATAATATTAATATTATATGATAATATATTATTATCATAGATATAATATATCTTATATATATTCATTGATAAGATATTATATCACTTAGTTATATAGTTAATTTAATAATAATTATATTATAATTTATTATTAATTATTCGTTCATTACTTTATTTTATTATTTATTATTAAATATTGTTCTAGGAAGGGGACATTACGGAGCTTCCTCATGGAAACAATAGGATCTACATGAGCTATGAGTTTCCTCAAGCGATTGATTTGTGTGATCACTTGAAGGCTTTGGATCTGAGCACCGATGTATTGTATGATTGGCTTCCATGGGATCCGGGTGACTTCGAACATGGCAATGTTTATATCTAAGTGGCGCAGCGAAAGCTTGATCACAGTCTACTCGTCCAGATTGAATCAAATTATACACATGTGATCCTGAAGCAACACAGAGATTTCAACGGATACTGCGACCAACATCTGCACTTGGCTTGGGATCTGAGCATCGGTGTACTTGATGTTTGGCTTTAGTGGGATCCTGGTGACTCTGGGCATGGTGACGTTTATATCAGAGTGACGTAGCGAAAGTTTGATAGAGTTTTACTCTTCTCACTTGCTTCCAGGTGCATGTGTGTGGTCATGATGGGCATGGGGGTTTTAATGGATACAGTTATCGATGCCTGCGCTTAGTTTGGGATCCTGGAGTTTTGATGATGGATTGCTTGAGGGCAAGCAATCTATGGGCAGCAAGGATTTGTAATGTCCCCAAATTGAAAGAGAAAAAATTAATTAAGTAATTGGTCCCAATTTAAAATCAATATTATTAAGGACCTTTAATTAATTAATGGGGGTGGCGTTTTTATTTTAATTGTCTGTAGGTGTTTGTCGCGTCGACACTTTTTGTAAACCCTTGGGATTTTTTCCGAAGGGGTATTTATGACTGACATGTAGGTAGTTGTTGGTATGTAATTTGGAATATTTTATTTGCATTACGAATTCCAGTTGGAGTTTTGCTTTCTGCCATTTCGGAGGTGAAAGATCCTCCCTATTTGGTTTGTTGTCTGTTCGGTGGTTAGCAACCACCCTAGTCTGCCGTTGGAGATATCAATTCAGATATTTCACTTGTGCATGATTGTTCAACTTTGTGAAGTCTTCACTTGAAGATAATCAGATGTAATCTGAGATTTATAATATGAAAATAAAAATTCTCTGTTCTTGGCGATTCATTCCGGTCGATGGTGTGAGTTCTTTGTTAACACTTTATTCATCAAACAATAATATATTATCAATTAAGAATGTTGAATGGGGCCGAGTGCCGTCATGCACATCATCTGCATTGTCATTGAGAACATCACCTGCGATGTTGTCGAGCACATCACCTGCATTACTGTCGGGCACACTACTCGCGTTGCCATCGGGTACATTGTCGTCGGGTATTTTCCCTCGGGTACATTGTCGTCGGGTACTTGCCCTCAGGTACATTACCGTTGGGTATTTGCCCTCAGGTACATTGTCGTCAGGTATTTGCCCTCGGGTACATTGCCGTCGGGTATTTTCCCTCGGGTACCTTGTTGTTGGATACATTGCCCTCGGGTACATTGTCCTCAAGTAGATTGTCGTCGCGTATTTTCCCTCGGCTACCTTGTCATCGAATACATTGTCCTTGGGTACATTGGCGTCGAGTATTTGCCCTCGGGTGACTTTTTGTTGGGCATTTGCCCTCGGGTGACTTTTCCGCTAGGTGACTTCCATCGCCCGAGACATTACACTAGGGTATTGCCTAGGAGCGCGGCCTGTCTATGGGTTCAGTCTGGGCAGTACCTTGGGTGAACCCAGAGATGTACAAGGACTAGACTAGTACCTGGGCCAAACCAGGACCAGAACTTAGAGCTACAGGGAAGAACTTTGTAACTTAGCTTTTATTTTTACTACTGTTAGCCCAGAACATATTCCTTATGCCTATGCATTCCACTCTTCTTATCACATCCTCACCTCACCCTCCTATCATTTACTATATTTTCCTAATGCATAAACATTATTTTTGCCTAGTTGCATCTTAATAAATCTCTTAATTGTTATGGCTTCCCCTCGATTTGTGTCCCTAAACCATGTAACATATCCCGTTTTCACAACACAACATCTGCTAAAGTAGATTTTTTGGCACTTATTTTACAAGGTGTAAATCTTAAATTGGTATTATATGCCCTTATACATGCACAAATAAAACTGAAGCACTTAATTTGTCATCTCAAAATGTTTTTATGAAAAAAGGAAAAAACCAAGGCAACCACATGAATGAAAAATATGTCTATTAATTTCAAGGATACCTAAACAAGAACAGTGAATGAGATAAAATAATCTGTGGAACACTTCTTTCCCAATTTGATCCAATGATGTATTCAACCTTGTCCATTGTATATTTTCATGTTTATTGGGTGCAGGCAAACAACTGAGTTATTATCATTGATGGCTTTGGCCGACACCGGCTGATTAACTGCCTCATTTTCATTTCTGAGGAATGTGGCTATGTAGGTAGTGGATAGGGCATTGGGAGTTGTCATTGATGTTATAAGTGAAGTCGTCATTAATGTCGAAGGAATTTGCTGATAGAAATGATGTCATTGATGTCAAACATATATAGACGATTGGCAATAATTGCCAATGATGTCAAAGGTGTATGAACACTATTGATAATGGCCAAAGGCCACTAATAGAAGTCCAAAAGCTAATCCAAATAAGTTTTAGATCTCATTAAGGCAAGCAATATCATTGGCATGCCATTTAATTTATGCAAGAGGCCAATCACCTTGTGTTGTGGATATAATCATCGAAGTTAATAAATATATTTGCCCAAGTCACTTCAGCGATACGAAGGAGTAATCTAATTAATGGAGTGGCTGTTGAGTTTAAAGGTAGTGACCATGTTAAGGTAGCGATTAGTTAACAAAAGATGTCTCCCTTGAAGAACTTTCTCTCTACATGAATGGGACATCTCTCTTCATAAGACCATGCAATGGTATAGATATAAGATGAATGGGAAATAAAAGAAGTAAATTTTGCAATGAAGATTATTCGAATTTAAGAAGATATAAAATCAGATTGAATTGAAGATATAATAAAAACACATTTACAAGGGCAATCAATATAAAGAAACGAAATCAGTGTTAGGAAATACCTCACCGAGTTTAAAGACAACATGAAAATGGAAGCACAAGAAGAAAGAAGCATCTGATATGGTTAAAACTCAAAGTGCCATAGAAAATAGTCACAAAGAGTAAGAGAGTTTTACCTTAAATGATGCAAATGCAGCTTCATGGGCTTCTAGAGTTTGAATTCGCTGCTGCTCTACAAGAAACACCTGCATGTTGCCCTTGACAAGTTGTGGCCTCTGTCCATAGAATTTTGTGACTGTTAGTAACAATTGTAAACCCCATCAATTAAGAAATATAATAATATCATAGCCATTAAGTAGTACACAACTCAGGTGCTCGTGGAGCAATTCCAATCAAAACAAGCCACTTTTCAGTAGGATCACATCAATAATTTATTATCTGGTTGCCTGATAAATTGCCCGTTCTCTCAAACATTCGGACAGGTTCAGATTCCCCTGTATGCCAATAATTTGACATCTTAAAAGGAAGAAAAAACAAAAGAATGCACATTAGCAAAAGAAAACAAGCTTTGCATGAGCACACAAATATAGAATTTCAGGCACATCCAATATTATACCTTTCTTTGCTTTAGGAATATTATAACATAAGAGCACATAAAAAGCCGAAGTTTCTTTGAATTTTCCAAAGCTTTTCATTACCTTCCAATGACCAATGATGATACACTGAACTTTGTGTAGCAAGTCCCAACATCTTTGGTGCGATCCACTTCCAAAAGACAACCTATGAATAACAAGTTTATAATTTATCAGATGTCATTAACTATCTTTATGTTTTAATAAAACAGCACTAATAGAGACAAACTGAATGAAGAAATAATCCAGTTGGCAACATCTCATTACCTGTTCAGGCATCTGATACGATTTTACCTTCGCCTTCATCTCAATTTTAAATATCTGTATGTGATGAACCCAGCTGGTTCAACCTCTATCCAACCTGTGTCTGTCTGTGTTTTTGGTTTGGTTTTGCAAAGTTTTATATTTCTTTTGTATTTTTGAGAATATATGCTTTTTTTGTTGATTTTTTTAAAAATAATTGACAATAAACAAATATGCTTCCTTAGAACTAAAACTAAAACCAATTTTCAGAACATTGTACTGGAAATGCCATCTTATTGACTGAAAGATAGATACAAGGCATGAGGAATTGATTTATTAAATTCTGGAAAATAAAATTGCAGCAGATAAAACATGGAGTTCAAACGCAGCACCTGGAAATTGGCCAGAAACTCTTCAAATTCTGTATGCAATTTTCAATTATTGCTGGATGCCCAATACTGGACAAATAGGAGGCACAAACTCTAGGGGATTTGACCTAGAAACCAAACGCCTTGGCTGGGGTTTCACGTGGGGCCTGGAATGATGTACGGCTTCCCCTGAATTCAATGAAATCTGTCACAAAATGCTGCAAACGCCTACTACTGGTCGCCCTTGGTAATTCCCTGCAAACACCTCTTTATTTGATTCACCAAACACCCTAAACTATATGTTAAGTTTTAGGATAGCTGCAAATGTAATATCACTCTATGTTGTCTGTGTTTTCCAAATGCAACAATCTCTCTTTCATTTATGTTGGAAATGAGGATAGGAGAGACATGTCCCTTCATGAGACATGTCTATTCATTATTATTTATAAGAAAGGACATGCCTCTTCCTATTAATTATAACTTAATCAACCTTATAATGTTTCATCAATCAATTATTAATAAAGAATAATATAATAATTTAATATTAAATATTAAATTTCATATGATTAATAATAATATAACATATATATTATATTATTATTAATCAACATATATTATATGTATTCTAATGATCAT
>MU223481.1:504192-516712 GCA_018584345.1 Thuja plicata
TGATATCAAGAGATATGGTCTGACCAAGAATATCAAGTCTCATGATATTCACCATAACTCAAAAAAATATTTTAGATATCACCTCAATATGATATCAGAGATATGGTCTGACCAAGAATATCAAGTCACATGATATTCACCATAACTCAAAAGTATTTTAGATATCACCTCAATATGATATCAAAGATATGGCTGACCAAGAATATCAAGTCTCATGATATTCACCATAACTCAAAAGTATTTTAGATATCACCTCAATCTGATATCAGAGATATGGTCTGACCAAGAATATCAAGTCTCATGTTATTCACCATAACTCAAAAATATCCTATAGGTAATGTGCACTTACCATAAGAACATTCACATCTTCTATTATGATATGTTTCAGTCATCGCAAGATGTCTATCACAATAGAAGATTTCGTCTATGATGATCTATTTCAGCCATCATAAGATGTCTGTCACAATAGAAGGCCAAGTTATTGTAAGATTGTCACCTTTCAATAACTCTTACAAATACAAGTGATAATCATTTGGAGGTCGTCACTTCCTCATGATGTACACAGGGGGAAGGCCCATTAAAAATATGGAGTCACACACATGACATCCATCATGCCTCAGCGCAGAGGGTGAAAACAAGGGATTTCACCTCGAACTTCTCTCACGGAGAAGAACTCATTGAGCAGATATCAATCTGTTGATCATCCAAGATTGATTATGATGAAATGTCAAACTCCCTCTGAGTCTGATATCAATCTTCTTAGCTCCTTGTCCAAAGTTACCTCTAAAGAGTCAAACTCCCTTTGAAAACATTTTCTTGTGCTTCTGTCTTGAAGGTATGTTAGAGAGAGATTACAAATAGCTTATAAACTAAACTATCTCATACGGAAATACCAAAGATAGAAGCATACATGATTTTACTAGCCAATATTATAGCATAAATTTAAAAACTCAATATTTCATGTGCATTAATAAAACATGAAATACTTATCTTAAGTTTCAAATATTTCCTTTTGTAAGGTGAGCACATATAGGAAATATCAACTCTCATCAAAGTTTGAAGTTGTTTGCGGCGAACAAGCTGCAGGAGATAATAACGTGGTTCGTGCTAGGCATGTCGACGACCTTCATGCAGAGCGAAAGCCTAGAGTGGATGATCACCATTTTCTCGCTCTCCACTAAGGATGGTTCAAATGGAAATGTAACATTGGTTATTATTCTCCCCCAACAATGTACAATTCCCACTCTTATATCTTTGAACAATTCTCATGTCTTCTTATGAAATGACTTGATATATCCAAGAGAGGTGACACTATATAATTGATGCTTTCTTTATAGAAAGAGACACCCTTCCTTGAATGCATGCTTCTTTGTTATTGCTTGACCACGATCATAACAAATTAATATATCTCAACAAATTAATATATCTCTTTAATGAAAGTCGCTTTCAAAAATTTCACATAGACCCGTACATATTCCGTCATAACATTTGAATCCTAGACTTCCTCTCTAATCGCTTAGGTGTGATTCTTGGATATTAGGTTTTCACCAACATATCCAAAATTTAGAAACATCCAATGGTGGATGTGTGAGATTTGGTCTTTTTATCGAGACTGTATTTTCTGAGACAGTCACACATTCACCATCAACAAACTACTCTTTTACATTTGCACTCTGGCTCTGATACCATGTTAAGTTTTAGGATAGCTGCAAATGTAATATCACTCTATGTTGTTTGTGTTTTTAAAATGCAACAATCTCTCTTTCATTTATGTTGGAAATGAGGATAGGAGAGACACGTCCCTTCATGAGACATGTCTATTCATTATTATTTATAAGAAAGGACATGCCTCTTCCCATTAATTATAATTTAATCAACCTTATAATGTTTCATCAATCAATTATTAATTAAGAATAATATAATAATTTAATATTAAATATTAAATCTCATATGATTAATAATAATATAACATATATATTATATTATAATTAATCAACATATATTATATGTATTCTAATGATCATATGATTGAAGCTACAAACTTTAACACCATACAGATCAAGCACAATTGTGATTCTTGTGTGAAGCCATCACTTAATGCAGACTTCAATGGATCTCTCACCACCTCAGAATGCTGAAACTATGAATAAATCCCATTCTCCAGAGCTTAATTGCTGAAAACCCTTGCACAATTTTCCAGAGAGATCAAAGAAACAAAAACAAATATCATAGCATGAAGAAGTCGATTTTCTTCCTTGGCTTCTACAATTCCTCGACAATGTCGATCCATGAAGCTTCTCCAATAAGTCTCATCAATGACATACGTTTGCTTTTGATGTTGCAAGTCAATTAATAATATATCATTAATGTGGCGCCCCTTTTTAATTAAGTTATTTAATGTATCTTTAAATACATCCCTTGGCCCCATTCAGTTTATGACGCTTTATAAAGTTAAATAATAACTTTATAATATAACCATTAACAAATAATATCATTAATGCCATTATAAATTTAATATTACAGTAAATACTCATTATCTCTCTATCCCATTTGAAGCAGGAGGTCAACCATTGTTTTTACTCCGCATCTAACTGCCTTACTAAAAATAGTAAGGGTCCCTCTCTATCAACCACTGACTTATTATAATTAGTAAATCCTTGAATACCTGATCAAATAAATGGTGCCAAGGGTCATCACTGCAACTGAGGCCGGTCCAGGTGCCCTGCCAAATATAGAAATGCTGGATAAATGACTTACTATAAATAGTAAGTGTACCAAACTGAACCAAACAAAGAGCAATCCTGTACGCTTCTGTACTCCGGAAGGGAAAGAGCTTCTCGTTCTGCCAACTAGGAACCTTCCAACCATCTGACTTAGCCTACGAGGGCCAATGATAGGCTAAACCAATCATAAACCACGGTGAGCTAAAATGGGGACATTACACTGTAGATGATCCTGAGTGGTGTCTGGCATTTGAGCGCCAACCCCTCATTCAAATTTCCACCTTTTAACGTATGATGGATGATAGTATTCTTCACAACTTATGCTATAATTTTCCCCTCGAATTTGCTGTATAAATCTGGTATAGATCTGCAACAATACTTTTTATAATGCTGATCACAATTTTATCACAACGAGATCACAATCTCCTTCTTCAAAATCTGCACTTTAACACCTATTTTTTATTGAAATTCTGATGACAAGTCTTCTCCAAAATGATCTCAATCTATCCTTTATAATCTGCTCTCTCTCTCTATGTGTGTGTGTGTGTGTGTGTGTGTGTGTGTATGCATTTTATCTTCTTTTCTCACACAACACACACTCCAAGTCTCATTCTCATTATGACTTTATATCTGCCCCAAGAGAGGCGATCTCCTTAATAGGCATTACCTTCAACCGAATGAGTCATGCCTCTTTATATTTTTCCTTTGTATGGACAGCTTGTCATCTTAATAGATGTTCACACCTTTTGATGAGTATTTTTTCTTAACCACGTAAAAGTAGGAATGGTTTCTTAAACACTTTAACTGTCAATCACACCTCTTTTTGGACATTAAACAACAATATTACTTAATTAGATTGCTGTTGTCTTTGCACTATAATGATTGGGCTTTAATCATTTGTCATTTCTTTAAACCACGAGCTTTGGTTCAAGTCACACTACTTGGATAACCCCAAGGTTACCTGGAGATGGGAAGACTTGCAGGTCTCCGGTACTGGTACGACTATTTTTCAAAAATAGGAGACGGGGATACTTGGAGACGACAATTTTTTTTAATACAATTTAATAATTTCTTAGAAATACCATAGATTCATAACATAGTGCTTTGAAAACAAGAACAATGGAAAGTTATAAGTGTTTGCCCCGTAGGGTAAACATGAACTATTGCATACAAACAGGAAAGCAAAGCATATAACAAAATGTAGAGAGAACTTCATAGTATTCCATTACTTCAACAACAGGAATCTCTTCTATCGAGAGAGTACATACATATAAGGACAGAGGGGGTGCGAGGTGAACTGTCGCACCTGTGTAACTGTCTATCCCTCGGTTATGTCGAGTATCTAACTACCCATGTTTCCCGACAACATCATCCCCCCCAAGAGAAAGTCGTCTTCGGACGATAGAAAAAAAATGTTCAGAATGTATAACAACTGGGAATGATGATAACTATATACAAGGACATGCCAAAGATTTATGACTGGGAAGAAAGGGACATAGGAAGCGTCCCTGAAGAGGCTGACAGCCCCGCTGTAGAAGAAGTTGGCGGTACCGCTGTTGATCCCAACCGAGCTCGTAGCTCATAGACCCGTGTTGTCCTCGCCTTCAGGTTGCGCTCCGCAAGCATCCTATGCTCCAAAGATGATTTGACCATCATCGCTGCTTCCAAAAGTTCCTTCTCCTTTGCATCGACCTCCTCCTTGGCCTGGGTCAGGCTAGCCTCCAAAGAATGCCTCTTAGCACCAACCTCAGCCAACTACTGCTCAAACGATGTTGCCTCCCTAGCCAACTTGTCCTCCACAGCCACCCGTGCTGCCTTCTCGGCCTCCAAATCCCAAGTACACTGAGCCAAGTCTCCGTCTACTGCCACCAACCTAGTGGTCAGCTCCTCCCGAGATATTTGTGCATCCACTAAGGCAACCTCCCATCCTGCTGAGACATACTCTGAGTGCCTCACAGTGTAATACCCCTCCCGGAAGGCCTGCTCTAGCTGCCTGACAAGAGTCTCCACTTTGCTCTCTACCACTAGCGTGCTGACCGCCTATGCCTGCAACATCTCTTGAGTCACCACAACTGGCCAAAACCCTGCCCCAAAACATCATCTAAAAGTTGTGGGGCAACCCACGTGCACAAAGGCTAGGAGATGCACCAAATCCTCGGTCACACTCTCTAAAGCCCGAGCCTTTGTTGTAGCTACCACCCGACGCCCTCAGGTAACCACGTCTGCAAGATACGCCTCAATATCCTCTCCTTGCCTCGGAGGCTCGGGAGGTGTCATGATTGTTTATCGTCCTGGCAACTCTACTAGAACAAAGGATGCAATTCCTGGAGCCTCATCCAAGTGCACGACTGTCCCCCCCACCGCTTGGTCATCCTCTGTAGGGGCTCTCATCGGAGAGGCCTCTTCCTCCAAATCCACAATTTCTGGAGGCCTATCCCGTCGAGGTGAGAGAGCAGTCTCTCCAACCGGGGCTAAGGGCGTCATCTGGAAACACCTACTGAGCAAAGAGCTCATGGCCGCAATGGACGAGGGATTAGCTGTAGGTGGTGGATCTGCAATAGCCCTACGTCTATGGTGACTACCACATCCATATGAACCCGACCCTCTCGAAACTCCTCTCTGCCCTGCTCATCCAACTCCCCTCCAGCCATATTTCTACTCTCCAACGCCACAAGCCTGGATTCTGCAACTACCTCTACCACCTCGGGTGAGGGTAATGTCTCCTCCTGAGTCGCTACCGGTGGTGTCATGACCACAGATAGTCTCAGCTGCCAGAATCCTGGAATGGACGCTCCACCCACCGTTACCATGGTAGCAAGATGGGCAGATGACTCCAACAGAGGGTTGGCGAACAAAACTGTCGTAGGTGCTGGAGTGAATGCCATCACGGTAGAATCCTCTGCCTCCTCGGCCATCCCACTGTCTTCCTCATCCTATGTGTGATTGCTAGAACTCTCTGAGGTGTCTTCTCGGCCGCTGTCAATGCCGTCAGGCTCGGACTCTCCAATTGCTTGCCTGCGCCTCTTCTGGCCCGTGGTCGTCCCCTCGGTATCCAAATACCGCCTTTAAAAGACTGGAGGCTCTCCGATTGCCAACTTGCCCTGTGGCTGGAGTTCCAACTTATCAACCGGGATCTGTCTGAGTGTAGCCTCCAGAAATAGGCCAATGGCGTAGTGGGGCATGTAAAACGTACGATGTTAAAGGGTCATAAATTCAAACATCCTCTCTGCTTAAACGGACGTCCAATCATATACAACTCCATTCATTAGTCCATTCATATGATCTATCTGAGCCAAAGCAATATTCGAGGCCCGACTTGCCCCTGTAAGCCTACTTTTTATCACATCAAGAATACATTGTTAGGGACCTTCTGCGACGAAATCTTTCTTAATGCCTCTACCCTTCGTTGCCTTCACTATGGTGTCTAACTCCGCTGGGGTGCGGTAGCGGGAAACTTGCTTAATCCAAAACTCCTTGCGGTCCTGTGGCATTTTTTGTGGCTGTCTCGACTTTCTTCCCATTGCGTCCTGGTACGCCAAAGACTCGTATAAAGTCAACAGTCGTGAATGAAACAGTTACCACATGCCATTGATACTCGAAGGTGCTCTTCTTTGTCACCCTGTCAAATGAATTATTACCGTCAGAGTGGCTTCGAAATTACAGATGGGGAAAAGGGGCATCTGAATAGCCCAATGTACTGTAGCCATTCGTAGAAATCTTTTCACCTCATCACCCTCGGGGGTTTCCTGCCACCATTTCGTGCATTCCAATCTGTTGAGTCTTTCAAATGCTACTGTCTGGTAGGTAGCTTGTTTTTTCTGAGATCGTGCCTTCTTCTGACTACATGTGGTTGTATTTTGGCTTGCAACATTTACTCTGAGGCTAAAACCCTTGCATTCTTGTCCATGCTGGAATTGCTTGCCTGTAGCTGGTCTTTCAGTGTCTCTTGCCAGCTGAATCCATGCTAACAGTTTTGGCTTTGGCTTTTTGTGCAACCTTCAATTTCTAATAACGGAATAGCTGAAAACCCAAACAGCCATAGAGAGTTCTTGTTCTTAATGTGCTTGTGTGTCCGTACGGTTCCAACATATGCTTAACCTTCGCTCTATTTCCCTCTTCCCGCATTATTTCCTCTCCCTATGGCTTCTTTCCTTCTCTCTTGTGCCCTTTTCCCTAGGGCCGACTTGAATGTCGTTACCTCCAAATGGAGGTCTGTTGTTTTTATTTTTGAAAAATGCCTCGGTCATTTACTCCAACGGTGGGCGTACGACCCCTGCGCAACAACCCATCTTTTTTTTCTTTTCTCGGTCGTATGACCCCTTCGCAACAGTCTGTCATTTTTTTCCCGGCCGTATGCCCCCGTACGACAACAGTTCATACGGTGCCGTACAATCATTTTCAATTATTTTAATTTTTGAATTACGTACCGCTTGGTTGGCTGGACCCGCGGGGTTGGACTGAGTCGTTTCGCCGTTCATGGTACAGTTTCAGTTTCGACCCATTCACTACATCGGGGATCTCTCCGCCGTCAAGTGTGGAGAGTTTGATTGCTCCGTTTGCTCCAACCTCGCGGACTTTATAGGGACCCAACCATTTCACCTTGAACTTTTCGGGCTTAATCCCATTTTTTCCATTATACTTCAAAACTAGCTGGCCTAGCGTGAGCCCATGCCCCAGCTACGCACTGCATTGTTGCATTCAGTACCAGTACCAGTACAAAGTAAGATGACTGAGCATACAGATGTCCGTAGGGTTCTGCAACAAACCCTATGTTATTGGCAGTTAACAATGCTGGACACTCTGCAGTTGTTGAGATGGGTATACTTGGGACAATCTTGACGGATACAATTGTAGATGGCGGCTCTGGGGTAAATGTCCTGCCAAAGGAGACGTGGAAAAAAATTGGTAAACTGACGCACTGGCTACCCACTTTCAATCTGGTAGGTGCGAACCAACACAGAATCAAGCCCCTCGGGACACTGATGGCACAACAAGTAACCATTGGCACACAACTGTTTGTCCTCGACTTTGTTGTAATTCCCTTGAAGAAGGGATATGACATCATTTTGGTTAGAGGGTGGCTTATTGTAGTGAAGGACAATCACAACTGGAAGCAGAGTACGCTATCAATGGAGAATGGAGGGAGAAAGTTTCTCATAGATCTTAGAACACATATGGTGAGCGAAGGGCTCACCTTTTCTTCGGAGTCGGAGTTAGATAATGAAGGCAGTGGCATAGATGAGGGAAAGCGCCGAATGGGGCCAAACGAGGAAGGCATCCTTGAACTGGAAGGGTGCTTTGAGGATGAAACTGGTTCGTTGAATGGGCTCTTTCATTGGCAAATGGAAGACTATGAGATGTTCGGGTGCAATATGCTGCAAATTGAAGAACCAGAAAAGGACTTGTTTCCGCCAGCATACGGAGAGTACATTGAAGGGGAGGCCCGAGTAAACGAGATACCTACACACTAGTTTGACACGGGGAAGCCAATTCAATACGAGGAACCTTCATTAAAAGTTACAAACCTCGGCGATGAGGCAAATCCAAGAAACATCCTCGTAGGCGATGACTAGAACCATGTCCTGAAAGCTGCAACATTTAAGATCTTTATGGAGTATAAATATGTGTTTGCTTGGACGTATAAAGATCTAAAGGGAGTACCCTCAGAGCTATGTGTGCACCGCATTCTGTTGGTGCTTAGAGCCATACCGGTACGGAAAAGACCGTACCGGATGATTAAGAACTACGCTGCACGAGTCAACAAGGAGATAGAACGCATGTTGGATGCGGGTATTATTTTTAGAGTGCAGACAAGTGAATGGGTTTCTCCCATAGTTATATCGTTGAAGGAGGCGAACCGTCGCAACCATTCAAAATCCCTTGGTTACACTAACTAGCATTAACATGTTTTACCGACAATAGTTTCTAGTACAAAAGCAATATTTTGGCATGGTTTTCTCCCTCAAGGATTTCGACATAAAATTGTGTATTCATCTTGTTTTCTTTTGTTAGATCTTAATTGTGTGGATGCTTTGTTCTTTCCTTTGAGATTTTTATGAGTTGTTTGCTCTTTGGGCTTGGGTCGTGTTTCTGTTTCCAGGCAATGCTCGTGTCTTTTTTGGTTCTCTGGGCTTTGCCTGTATGACTCCTGAGGTGTGATCTCATATCTCCCTTCTTTTTTTGTGAATAGTTTACTTTATCTCGTATATTAATAGTAATGGCTAATATTCATCAAAAAATTTGATAAAGTTGGTTTTATACTGATTCACCCCCCCTTAGTATAAGTGTGTGTTTTCTTCAAGATGAAGTGACAAATAAGAGAGCAGTTTCCTAGACTCTTTGCAAGGGACTTAATGTGATGGTTATTAGGGTGTAAATCCAACATGAATTGAGACAAAGAAACCGGTATATCTAGGCACCAAACCCAAAACAAAAAAAATTATTTTGCTGGGGATCAAACGAAGCCATCTATCTTCAACAATTGAGATTTGCAAAATACGCTGCAGGTGGGAGGGGTTTTTGGCATTCTTACAACACTAGAAAATCTCCCATATAACTAACCCAAGGCCCATTGATTTGTCAGTTCATGTAGTAGGTCGAAGGAAACCCTTTTGGACAAGGATGACAATAGGAAAATCACCTTCTAATGCCTTCTTACCATGTGCTTCTGAGTCACCTTCCCCATACACTTTCAGATCTGCTGCATCCTTGCTGTTGCTCACCACTATATTGTCAAAATAAATATTTTATCAGCGTAAGATTTTCCTTGATTTCTATCTGTTGGATTTGCCTACGTTTGACGTATGGTGTACAATCTATATCCCCACCTAGTTTACATTTCTCTAAGGAATTGTAGCAATTATACTTTATAAATGAATATTGAAGGTATATTAAATAACTCCATAATATCATATAGATGTTTGGGCTAGATCTGGTTATCCCTGAATAATGTATTCTCATGTTGGCTTGGAATCTACCGAACTAGGCTATATAGCTAAATAATCAAAAGACAAAGCAACCTTGCTGGGTGGACTTAAAAAGTATAACTTTATATTTTACAAAAGTTTTTCTATTGACAGCCATTTCTTGTCAATGAATTTTTTCTTATTGCAATACTCTGATGCAAGAAATGTGATGCTTTCGAAATTTAAATTAATTTTTGATTTAGGAATGAAAGAACTCTGCTGGCTCCATTGCTATCTGAAACTGCAACTATCATGCCATTTAAAGGGATCCTACGTGGTTGTGCTATGTACCTTCCGGTTAGTATATTTCAATCTTATCCTTTGATCAAGTTTCAGGGATTTTGTATTTTCAGTATTTGGCACATTTTTGAACAACATTCATGAAGTATACTGTATATTATATATAAGCTAAAGCTTTTCATTCACCAAGCAATTCATTCAGTAGATCCGATTTGGTGTTTTTGACTTGTATTTAGGACCTGTGGAAAAGTCGTTGTAGTGTTAAGGATGTTGAGGGTTTTGACCATTCTGTCATAAATGAAATAATGGGAGCTTGTGGAGATCGACAAGATCCACATGATGGGCCTCTGCTGCCATATGCAATTTGGCAATGTGGTCATACTGAGGTTAGTAGTGATTTTTTTCTTCACATATTCGGAGCAAATCAACAGTGTCTGCAGTTGACTTTGAATTTGATGTCAGTGTGTATTTTATTTACTTTTTGCATCATGCAATGGGTAAATTGGGTCTTATGCTAGTGTGAAAACCTATTATTCTAAAACAATATATTTAAAATGCTTTGATGATCTTTTTTCTACAAGTGCTTGAATCTTCTCAGCTTTTCTTAATAGAATAATATAAAAAGGGTAGATTCAAACATGAACTAGTCAGGTAAAGATCAGATCTGCGAAAGCTAGAAAAGAAATGATAACAATCTCTTTATTTTAGGTAACTGCTATAGATGGAAGTCTTCAAATTTTGGAGTCTTTTAGTGGATAGAAACCATATGGCAGGGAAATAGGCATGTATACATAACAATGTCATGGGCAGCCAAGTTTAGTTTTGATCTTTATGAAGCAAAATGAGGAGCCTTTTCTATTTAAGGAGAACATTTCCTTTTACTCGTAGCTTGCCTCTGTTCTTTGACCTGAAGTTTTTGCTTGCTTTGTAATAGGAGCCCTTTTTTTGTTTTCTTACTAAGATTATTAACAAAGGTTTGTGACGATGAAATACATTCAACATGCACACAACTAAAACTAATGACGGAAATGATTATATAATCAGCTTCATAGCAATTTAGACAACTATCTTGTTCAACCCAACTTGATAAGTTCTTGCACATTACATAGAAATATGATCATTCAAATGAAGCATTGCATAGAAGTCTGATCATACAAATATACCCTTCAATCACAGTCCCAACTTCTGTTATTGAAATATAAGTCTTTGAATCCGTAGGTGCCATCCCAATCTGTAAATCACAATGATGTCTAATCTGACTGCAGCTACAGAACTTTTCAGAGCCACAGAAATCACCATATCTTCTACTACTCCCAGCGATAGCAGCAAGGATGAATACCAGCAATGTTTGTATGACTGTGAACTCACTGTGGATGGACAGCAGAGATAAAGACAGCTTCAGCAATGGCTGCGACTGAGCTCTGTATAAACTTCAGCAGTGATGGGAATCAATCGCTAAAATCCTTGGAAAGTTCAACAGTTATCACTAAGAATCACGTCCAGCTCCTTACTTTCAACGCAGAATAAACTGTGGGCTGCATATAAACTGCTTAAGAACTGCAATATCAGTCTTGAAACCTCAAAATTGATCATACCTTAGGACTGTCCATGCATATCTATGTCAGTATGGTCTTATTGTGCACAAATGATATTCTTTTGAGCGCTGCAAACTGACTAACCTCCAGACTGTGTATTGCAACAACGCAGAGATTGTTAGCGAAGAGGGATTTTGTCCTCCAAGCCCTTAAACAACAAAGCTCCAGTGAAACCAGAAATATCCAAAATCTCCAATCAAGCATGCCCAACTCAACTTCTTCAAAGTTTTTTACAGCCTTCTTAAATGGGTTGATTTGTTTCCCCATGCAATGTGGGATTAAAATATTTAAAACTTCTTTTCTTCCCATGGGTGCCCAAATGCATTGAATAAAGGGGAACATTTAATTTTTTAAAATAACTTTCACTTAATCTTATTCCCCCATATCAGTAAAGTTAAATATTTCTATTTAACTCCATAACTTAACTTTATTGATAAATCAATGAATAATTCCAAATGACTTTTAATCAATTACCAACGACATAATACCATTCCCGAACCAATGATGATACGGAACTAGCCCAATTGACTTACTATAAATAGTACGTATCCAAAAACCATACCAAAACATCTCGGAAATGCTTGAAATAACTGCATTGGCCTCAGTTACCGATGCGCCCTGTTTACGGGCTGATGCGGATGCGGGTGCGTGCGGGTGCTGAAGCTGGAGCGGGTGCTGCCTGGGTGCTGTCTGGAAGCGCATCCCAGGCGCCCGGATGCCTGTGGATGCTTCTCAGAAGCATCCACAGGCATCCGGGCGCTTGGGATGTGCTTCCGGATGGCACCCACAGGGCATCCGGACGCATCCGGGCGCATCCGGGCTAAAAACGCCCAGAAAAACAAAAAAAAAGCAGTTTTCATTGTGTTTTTAAAATTTTTGCCACTTAAACAACAATTAAACATGTGCAAAATAGATTATTTTAATCTATTTTTCCCTTCTAAACCCTAAAACGACCCTAAAAGAGGTCTTCCAAACATTCCTTATCAATTTGTTTTGC
>MU223481.1:536172-561321 GCA_018584345.1 Thuja plicata
AAAAAGAAGAAGAAAGAGGAGCAGCAACAAAGCTTTCGTAGAGGACAGTCATATATTTGACATATATTATTTGCTGATACATTATTGATTTTGATTATTATGGACATCTAATTATGGAGTTGAACTTTTATGTTTACTATTTAGTATTTTAGTTGGACTTCTCTTTATGTCATTTCATGCATGAAACTTGGAGCCTTTGAGCATTTTCGCTATATGTACGCCATATTTTTACAATGAAAGTATTAGAACTTTGTTAAGTTGCTATGTATTCATTGTTTTGAGCTTCTAAAATGTCTATGGTGAATGGTTTATCAATGTTATGATATGCATATTTGAATTCTTTCTATATATATAAAAATTCCCCTATTTTTTTAATAGCCGTCCCTTGCCATCCTTTAAAAATTGGCACTGAGCCGTACCCGTACCGGAAACATGTCCCCGTCCCCTAAAGCGTCCCCGTCCCGGAAACTCCGTGGAGCATAGACTTAAACCCATGCTGTAACCTATCAACTACCCTTCCTTTCGTTCACTTGAAAGTTAATCACAATGTACAAAACACAGTTCTAGCAATCTATTGCCACTTGAAACATGGCATAAAGTTGATAGGCATGCGGCTAATTGAAGATTTCAGAAGACTTTACATACAACTATTTATTTGTTGAATCTGATGTTCCAATTCTACTCAGATTTCAAGGCCAATGAGGATTTTAGTGGGCTCTATACCGTCATAGAGCAGATAGATGTAGATTCTAAGCTTAGAGCTAAATTTTTTTCTAAGATTTAGATTAGACTTGTGCAAAAATGAGCCTTTTTGTGAGATGTGTAAGGTAACTAGCACAAGATTGCTGCTCGTAAAAGTTAAATAAATTTTGTATTTTATAACTTATACATTATTTATAGTTGAACAATGAGATTAAGTTCCTTTCATTTTGTTTTTCTTGTTTTATATACATGGTGGAAGAGGTTTGGTGCTGAAGTGTGCGAAATCTTTAGAGGATTCCCATATATGTGTATTGAGCCAACCATGCAATGCTTCAAGACGAAAGCACCTTGAAGTTTGTAAGAGCATATAAAATCTAAGAGATGCAACAGGTTGCCGGTGCAAAGGTTGAATGACATTGTCTATATGTATAACAACTTTCCTTTTTGTCACAATTAAATCTTAGCCCCCAATATATTCCTTGCTATATTAGAGGAGCTTGATCCATAATTATATTGGATGACTAAGGCTGAGGATCCTATCTTTATTGAGGATGTTTAGGATGTTTTGGGATTAAGGTGTCTCAACCTTAGAGTCCAAACATGATTTCTCTATTATTTATTTATTTTATTGCACCCAATTTGGAAGTCCTAAAATCAGGGGACTAGTGTCATAGGTTGCTATGTTGGAACTGTGATGAATTTCTTTTAATGACTATGACAGTGACTAGTTCGGTGGAAGAGTTTTGGTAAGTTATTAGTTGGCAATTGGTGTTTTTGGTAGAGTTCACTTTTGACAAGTGTGAAGTAGGTGTTGCATATGGCAAGGTGACTGTTATGGATGAGTTGTGTATTGTTTCTTTGGAAGTTGCTGTGTGCAATGTGTCATTGGATTAGCAAGTTGTTTTTTATGACACCACAAACCTCTTTGGTGTTGGAGTTGGTTTTGGAAACCATGGGCACTTTCCGCTTGTGTTGACCTCTATAAATATGTGGCTTCTTAGTGTAATTTGCATGATAGGTTGGATATCTTCTAAGAAGCTTTTTGTGCCAGATATTTTCTAGAATTCTATGCTGTTGTATTTAGTTCTGAAGAGCAGTGGCTCTAAGCCTTGTATTGTAACTATTGGTTGTTGCTGATAATGCAATTGAGACTGGCTTTTGGAGTGTGGGTTTATTCCCAAAAGAGCTTTCCCATGTATATCTAGTGTTGTGAGTTTATTTGTTTAAATCTGATTTGGTATGTGTTTATCTAATTTGTACCAATCAAGGGTTTGTAAGAAATGTTTGGATTATCTCTCCTATTAGATTTAGCATTTGGAAGAATTTTTTTCTCTCTTGGCTTCCTTTCAGGATTACCATGCATGGGTTAACCATGTTGATTTTGAGTAGTAGAGAGTATGAATAGATCCCTTGCTTATTGTTGACACACGTAGGTATACTGGCTATATCAATTTTGAGGTTCTATTTAATATGCAAGTGCAGGATCTATTGTAGAGCTTCTAATGCTTGTTCAAGTGATGTAGGCTCTTCTCAACCATAGTTTTACTTATGATTTTTGTTTTCTATGTACTTAAAAAAATTTGTTTCCTTAAGATCGTTTTACTTTTCTATTCATTTGCTTGATGTAGACTTATGTATGTGATTAAAGTAGCTTCTAATTGATTAGTTTATTATGTCTTTAAAGTTGATTTAGTGAAGGGTGCATAGAAAAAGCATTAAATCCTTAAATAACCTTTGCATTTAATAGTATTTACTTTTTTCAAATTGCCAAGTCGTTGATTCTGTGCCAAGTTTGAGCCTGGTAACTATGAATTGAATGAAATGATTGTATTAGGCCAAAATGCAATTCAAGAAAAATGTATTAGGCCAAATGTCAAGTGCGGTCTTTACTTTCAGTTATAATGCTAGCATTTTCTTAATGTTTTTTTTTTCGCATTCATAATTAAATATAATACTATTATTTTGTCTATCAGAATGCATTATCAATGTAAGCTGCCCTATTTCTGAAGTATTATTTTGCTTAGTATTTAGTACAGGCAGGGCTTTGATCTCAGACAGTGAACTTGGGATTTGGATTTGTATACTTTTGAAGTTATGACATGGTTCAGCAGTCTTCGATCAGATCTCTTTTGGCATTAATAATTGCACATACATTTTCAAATTAATAAATTACAAAATGAATTCCTGAACTTAACTGGAAATTTTGAGCTAGCTCATGATCACTAACCTGATTTAAAATTCATTCCCAGGAAATCAGTGAAGATTTTACACTCATGGAATTTCATTTTGCAAGAGAAATACAAAGAACTACGGGAAAAGTAACGGTATGTCACTGTCTTTATGTTTCTTTAATCTCTGTCTTCCTATCTAGCTATGAGAAGGTTTCTTATCAGACCTAAAACTTTAATCTTTGTCAGAAATAATTATCGATGAGGAGAAAGAAGTATGATGTTCTAGATGTGATAGACTCTCTCTGAGGGAAAGAGAGGTAGGGAGAAAGAGAGGATGACGTAGTAATATGCATTCATTTCCACACATAATAAAAATGTACTAAATATTTGGAAGAAAGAGCAATGAACAGCCTACGGTTTCTCACTTATTTTTTTGATTTTTTTCAAGCTTTAAATGTTTTCTTCTGCAGCATGCTACTTGTTCGTTATAGAATTGTTATTTTAATTTTACTAAATGGTACATCTAGTGTCCAAGCACATCATTTTCTATTCATGTTGTGCAAATTAGATTTTATTAGCAGGTCTAACTTGTATCTTGCAAGGATTTATTTTTTCCATCTCTTGCCTCTTTATTTTATTCATTGAAATGACTCACAGGTTCCACTACCAGAGTATGCACTATGCCACGGATTTGTTTTCTGGATGGACTGGGCTATGGACTCTAAAGAATCTATTATAATCTCCACAAAACCAGGTTCAATATCCTTGCCTAACACTTCTGTTTAACAAGGCCACCTTAAGGTTTTTGTTTTGTGGTTTGTATTATATTGATGCCAGTAAGTTGGATTTACTATTTCTGTTTTGTCTGGACTGGTTGGTTTCATGATGGACTCGGAATGGAGATAAAAATAATAATAGTAGGTCATAACAGATAAATAACACACCTGATTTTCCGGGAATGATTTAGAAAACAGCTTATGAAGTTCACATAAGGATCAGTGGTTTTAAGTATACGCAATAGTTCACATTGAGGAGCATTGGATTAAGTATATGCAATAGTTCACATTAAGGAGCACTAGCTTAGGTATATGTAACACAATAATTTCCCTTTACTCTAATGGCTCCATTTGTTCTAATTTTGTTATGCTTGTTTTCTTTATGGATAGGTCAAGGAGAAACATATTGGAAGCAAGGTGTGAAACTCTTGAGGCACCCAATAAAAGTAGGAAATATTAACCATAAGCTAGATGGAGAGGATTTATCTAGTTTTGCTTCCTCAGTTCAAGTAGGGGGAGTGTTTGATCCGTCGACTGGTCTCCTTGATATTAAACTAGATTTTATAACTTCTTAATGTTAAATATTTATTGTCCTAATGTTTCTTAGGAAAATCGAGTTATTTTAAGCACTGTCATTATTCTCATGTTTTGGAGCCATCTTGAGGATAGACAGCTGCTTCAAAGGACACATGTTTGTACAGTTTTTGACACTTGAAATAGTTCAGGAAATAATATTTGATATTTGTCATAACGAATCCTTAGTATAGACCAATCAGAATATTTTTCGTCAAGAAAATGTAAGTTTAGGTATTGCAAGGAATATTCTCAATCTTGTCAATATAGTCATAAAATATATGGCTTGAAAATTTCTGAGTTTTCCACTTTTCACAATTGTTCTTATTCTTACGAACCGAATCATACGTAACGTAACCATGAATTTAGCCAGAGTAATCAAATAAGAGAGTAACTCATAATTGGTGGGTGGTAAACTAGATCTCTAGATTGTTGAATTGATTAATTAGTCTCTAATTTTCTGGCGAACCGTATTATATGTTTTATTAAATCCTCAAAAACGCAATATTAAGAGGAAAAAAACCCCAACAACTTATTATGTCAAAAGAGCTCAAATTAATTTGTACTGACATTTGATTGCTTAAGCTACCCTAAAAAGTGTGTAAGATAACATTAATGCATTGTATATTCATAAAAAAATAGTACAATATAAGTTTTAAGATATGGAAGAAGTCTTAAAAGATTTTGTACGTATATAAGTTTAAAAACTTACCGAGCGTTTGCTTATAGAAACAAACAAATTGAATCATAATAGCTTTGCTGGAATACCTTCTTTAAGTAGCTTTTTTCAAACTTCAGGGATTGTAGAAATCTACAGACATTAATTGTTATCCTTCATGGGATGGTATTATGGTTCAAATCTAAACAATTTGAGGCACTAAGGATCAAACTAGTAAAGAAGGTTGATCTTTCTTTTTCTTTGTGTTTTCTTTCATTTTGATGATGAATCACAGAGTGTGATCCAAAACGTTGATGCAAATGTTATTTACATAATAGAATCTAAAAGCAATAGCAATTAAAACTTTTCCTTCAAATATTTGATATAGATGCACTTACAATTGGAAAACACCATACATAGAACCGCCAATTTGAAATCTTAACAAGAATCTTTAATAGTAGTATAAAACAAATTTGCTAAGTTGTAATATTCTATAGACCTACAATTAAACAAAACCTAGCTGTTTTGACACAACAATTGAGCTGCAAATTACAAGATTATGAGAATGAATTCGCCTAAATGGTACGAGGTACTAGTCCCAAATACAAGAGAGGATGATGGAGACTCATATTCACATCGAAATTAAATGATTTCTTTTCTTGTGAGGTATTCTGTTATATATTTATAGGATCTTCTGATCACTTATAGGTATGAGTAGAAAAACACAATTCTTCAAGAAGACCACAAATGTGGACTTCTCAAAGTATGTAAGAGCCAAATCACTATTTAAGAATAATGTGTGATTTATGAAGTATGTAAAGAAAATAATGTTTGCATCTAATAAGTCTTAGAGCTTCACAAGCTTAAAATCAATTCTTGTATGTCTTTTTACCGAGTTATGATATTTATGATGTTTTTGTCTATCGTAAGAGTTTTTTTTCATGTTGATACAATTGCATGTAATATCCTTGTCTTACACCATTTTCATTATTGTATATTTATTAGAGTATTTCTCTAATGGACATTTTAATCTATTGACAATGACAAGATATTATTTGATCTCATATGATTACATGCTTAAATATTTTTGTGATATAATTGGGTAAATAATACAATAGAAATGTAAAATCTATAGTGATTTAATTTGATTATGATGTGATCAAACAAATGAAGTTATATAAATAAAACAATCGAAAGACAATTAAAAATGAATAAGCTCATAAAATACAAATTAGACATTGAATGTACATAAAATTGTAGGAAGGAATTATCTCAAAGAGACTCATGCTTGTATTATTTGAAATGATGTAGTTTAATAATATAATCCATTTCTTTATTTGATCATAGTTTGACACTATAAGAGTACTTGTAAGAGAATCTTACTATCCACTATTCCATGTGTTCAATATATAAAAACTTTGAAAACAAGAAGCCATCAAATCATATCCAAAACCTTGAATAAAAATTGAGTTGTGGCAAAACATAACACTCCTATTATCATGGTCAAGTGTAGGGGAATGTTATGTAATGCTTCGTATCCTTGTTATACATCTTAAGCCTCTCTTATGCATCATAGATATCATAGTTGTATCATAAATTGTCATGATGGTTGTATCGATTAAGTTCCCACTCCTACGTACTAAGTTCCCAATCCTACGTATTGCATGAGGACAATCATTGTTTGTGCCATATCCATCAAGTTGAGGAGATACTTTATAGCTTATTTTTTACTTTCTCAATTGTAACCTTTTTATTCAATGTCTTCTACGTGATATCTCGAGTGCCTTGGAAGATTAATAATAATAATAATGTCTACACAAGTACATGAGTGTCCCATTTAGCCTATTTCAACTTGCATTATTTGTCACCTACATAATTAAATACAAATAACCAAAACTTTAGATAATAATGTGAATGACACTTTTATGTATAATATTTGTCCACTTAACGTTTACATTGGAAGACATAAACCAAACTAAAAGAAAATCAAGTCTTGGAAGAGGCAAAGCATGTGGTCTTGATTGATCAATTGAATTTCTATATGTTCATTGCAAGTGCTTGAATTGTGTAGGCATGCATGATAGTCTATTGATAGTTTAAGAATCCAATACATGACTCATGCATGAACTAAATTCACTAAGCTTTATCCATTTAGTTGTTAGGACCCTTGCTTTTTTATCATGTTTACTAAACATGTACTCTACTCATACACCTTGTCTTGCAAAAACTCACTTTTTGACCTTGGGTGTCTCAAATTGCCTAGGTAACTTGCCAATTGCCTCGACAATGCTCCAATCATAATGAGAAATCAACGATACCAAAAAAAGAAGATTTCATTATTTTTATTGGTGTGAAAGCATTATAATCATTTTGTCTTTCATAGCTAATGCAATAAGCTAGTATCAATTACAAGAGCTTTTAAGAAAGTTTCATTTCACAATTGTCACGCTCCGCATAGCCTCAAGACTTGTTTATTTATCACTTGTCAAATCTTCAAAGATTTAAAATCAATAGTTATTTCCATTAGAACTTGCTTCCTTTAGTATGGTAATTAGCTTCTATTATCTCTTCAATCAAGAGGAGATGTCAAGTGTGGGAGCGTAGAAATGATTGTTAACGTTGGATAATTGAGGGTGCACATGCCACAAGAATTTTCTTTTGTAATATAGATTAGAATAATTTTTCTTTTTTATTGGGTAAAGTAGAATTGTTAATTTAATTTGTTAAATATATTTCTTGGATTTATGACATGTTTTTATTGTTTATAAAATTTATCATTTAAATATATTAAATTTCACAATTTAAGTAGATTAGTGTAGTTTTCTTTACAAATCATTGTTTGAGAATAATAGATATTCTCTCCAACAACCAAACACAAAAAAGAGAGAAATCATCCTATACCAACAAACTATTATTAAAGCTTCTTCAAAAATTAAACAAGTACCAAATTAGGCCCATCAAGTGTTTATTTGTTAGTTTAACACAAAAATTAACAAGTCCATTTCATTTCATTTAACAATATACATTGAAATACGATATTAATCTTAAACGATTGAAATTTTTGTTTGTTTTCATATTAATCTACAATCGATAAATCATTCTTCATTTTAAAGAGAAACAAAAACAATAGTTTTGCTTATATTAGCTGTCATTCATTGTTTGTTAGTTATTCATTGCAAAAGATTCAAAAAAAAAATCGATAGACTTTAACTTATTGTATTTAATATCTCATTTCATTGTTTGATATAAATTGCAATCATTTACATTATTACTTTTAAGCTAGTTCAAAACACAAAAGCAAAACAAAATAGAATCCCTAGGTCCTTGTATTTTGCGTTGTGAGCTCCAAAGCCTAACAATCAAACCATTGAACTACCAATAATAAATGATTTCACACAAGACATCTAAATCAACTCTTTTAAGGGAATGCTCAACTATATCCCTTCTCTCTTACACAAGTGACATAACGAGCTCATGTGTTTGAAACTTTGATAAGATTGGGTACAATCCATCACGAGTGAGATAAATGGTAGATCAACCAACTTTTAAAATCATTAACCAAGAACAAAGTTAGGAATAAACATTTTTTTACAAAAAATCTAATAAAATGAAAGACAATGGGTTTTAGAGCTAGTGCCTCTTGAAGAGTAATTTCAAAATCATTTTTTTAATTGTTGTATATACTCTCTCCGTAGATCACGACAACGACGACAGCTCCGTACCCTTATTCTTCCGGGTCTCTATCCTTCTGTGTTGGACTTCTTTCCACTCGGGAAGGACCCCTAGTCCTTGCCCTGGTGGTTCTTTATTCTCTGCTTCTTGTTTGGTTCCTTGTTCTTTTTGTTGTTCCCCCGACCACTGTTTGGTGGTCCACTGGTTTCTTATTTTTTGGCCGTTTGTTTCCTGTCCCATAGACCCTTGTTGGTCTTCCGTTGGACATTAATAAATTTATCTTATCTCTCCAAAAGTTATACATAAACCATCAAGAAAAAACATCTAGTCCCAACAAATATTTATTTAAGCTTCTTGGAAAATTGAACTACTACAAAATAAGGTCCACAAGATTTATGTGTGAGTTTAACACAAAAACGAGCAAGTTATTCCTTTAATTTCATTTATTAATACACATTATAAAGATGAGAAAAATGATTAAAATAACTATTCATAGACTTGCATTTACTTTAAGTGATGCAAGCATCGTTTACGTCATTTATATTAGAAAAAAGTGATAGAAAAAGTGCACCTAGTTCACAAAAGAGATCTAAAACAACTCTTTAAGGGAACATTCACCCACATCCCACCACCATGTACTCTAATCATGGTGTAGCCATGGACGGAGTTTCCCCAATGGAAATGGTCCAACCGTGCAACAAGAATCAACACAACGGAAATAACCAACTCAGAAACAAGTACATACAATGAAGATGCTACAATAAATCTTCGTATTATCCATAAATCATGTATTTACATCATATTGGCCCGCAACATGCATATTATAAACCTTCGACATATATGCCTGATTACAACAAAAATAAGAACTACACCCTAATGCTAACCTTCCAAGGTTATCCTACTTTGAGCTACTACCGCTCCTCTCTAGACTACCTAAACAAAGATCAAGAGCCTCAATATATAGAGTCTTCACAACACATGTCAGCTAGAACAATTATATTTTCCAAGACAGAAAATGTAACATGTACAAACATAGGTCACGACCCAAATCCTAAGATCTCAATGCCAAGATGTAGAAATGATGTATGTTCCAAGAGAGACATCAACCAAAGATCCAAGAACATCGTGATATGAGCCACTAAGCTTCATTGATCGGGAATTGCTTCGTGGGATCGAAAAACTCCAACTGACCATTAGAACATGAGGAACACACAAAATTGTCCAGTCTAGCTCGGTAAAGTAACTCTTTCAATCATAACTTTAATTCATTCCAGTTCCCGACTTGATCAATCAAAGGTACCGATATGTGCAAAACGAAGATGACAAGGATGATTCTAATGAGAATCCAGAACAATTCAAGATTGTTCACAACAAACCATCACAGAGTATTGATGAGATTGCAGAGGCAATCAAGACAACCAGACAATTGGCACAGCCGAAGATACAAGTATACTTTGATTTGTCTATCGAGAACAAGGATAAAATCGAGGAAGCAATCATAGGTATGATCATTAACCTCAAACAAGTTCAAGTTGAATTTGCTACTTCTATACCATCAGAACTATATGATAAAATGTCATCAAGATGGTCATATGCACTCCAAACTGAGAAGCAGATGAGAGAAGAAACTCTCACACTTATAAAATCTGAGTGCACAGTTGAGGAAATTCATGATATAATGAGGCAATATGCCAAGCAATTTTAGAAGAACCAAAGAACATTGAATATCCTACAAGGTAATATGAAGGAAGTGAATATTGAGAGAACCAAAATTTGGAATGAATTGCTGAATCCACCTAAGGTTATCCAGGACACCGGGGAAGTAACTGATGTTGCATCTACTGGACCGAGTACAAAACCCATGACAATTGATGATACATTAGTTGATAATGTGTTAGACGGTATTCCTGGACTCCTGACTAATTTAGGTCACCTGAATATCACAATAACTGATGTAACCGAAGGAGATTCGGATGATAAGGCCAAGGAAGATGAATCTATCAGAGCAACCGAGACTATTGATGAGCAAGATACATCACAGGTCGCCTGAGCTACTACACTAGGTCAAGTACCTATTTTGGTTAAAGAAATTGAAATTGAGACTGAAGCACAAAGAAAGCCATCTGAGAAGGCAACAGATCAAAATGAAGATAAGGGTGAAGAACACGGTAAGAGACCGAGCATAGTGGTGAAACAAACCAAGGTGATGCACAAAAAGATACCACTGATGCTGTAGAAGAAAAAGGTGAAGGTGCCACAAAGACTCCTGACAAGACAGTAGATACATCTACTACCAACACAAGGTTAGTTATCCGAGGCACCTAAACAAGTTATCACACCGAGTACCGAGCTATCAAAGTCAGAAACCAAGCAAAAGGCTCAATTAACATTAGCACTATCACCTACATCGAGCAGTCTAGGTAAGAAGAAGAAGAAACATAAAAGAACCAAGGATCTAGTTACCTTGGATGAAATCATAGAGATTCTTGATTGGGATCCTAAGATACTTGATCCAAAAACATTGAAGAAATATGGTGAACTTTGCACTAGAAAGGTAGCACAAGATAAGCTAAGACAAGAAGCAAAGTGTGCACAAGTACTAGAGAAGGCAAAAGAGATCTTAATGAAAGTTGTACCAGATATAAACATTGATGAATGTGCCCCCATACTGGAACAACTTAAAATGCTCATCAAGGCAATTGATAAGCTTGACATTGATGCCGAGCAAAGACTTGAAGAGCGAGCCGAGAAGAAGATTCAATATAAAGTTACCGAGAAGATCAGCCAGGCAGTGGCTGTACATAAGGTAACTCTGTCAGAATTTGTAAATGGTTTAGAAACTGTTATATCTGAAGCCATTATTATTCTCTAGCAGTTATGCACACTAGATCACTTCACTACCGAGATTAGTGAAAAGTTAAAGAAAATAGATCAAGATCTAAAGGATAGTGCACAGATTCTATGAACCAAGCAACATGCATTATAGTTGCATTATAAGAAGATACTTCAAAACTAGCGGTTGAGACAAGACTTGAAGAAAGAAGAAGAACACATGAGAGAGAAAGTAACCGAGCTCTAGGCGACGTTGCTACTGCATTTAGCAATGATGCAAAAACATGTGACTTTGGCAACGAATGTCATTGCCACCCCATATCTATCAGTGAAAGAAAGAATATATGATATGCATGCCTAGCTACAATTAGAGCTACTCACCCTAAAGGAGGAATGGGAGAAGTTATTGGAAACTCTCAAGAATGCCCATCCCAATATTTTTTACAAACTGTAAGTTACACAACTTTTGTCATTATTTCAAAAAAGGGGGAAATTTATGTATATATGTATAGTAAAGGGGGATACTACAATCAGGATGTTCATATACATATACCGAGTATATACATAGGGGGAGCATGTACAGAGGGGGAGTCATCATGTATAGTATATTATGTAATGTACTGAGTTTTTGATACTAATGCCAAAGGGGGAGAATATTACTCCAATTGCACATTAAAGTTGTCATTAGTTATTAAGCAGACATAATGGACAGTCGGTGACAGAGTCAGCACAAGACAGTCGGTATATATCACCGAAGTGCAGAGTTAACTGAGAGCACTAATCACGCCCAGAGTTAACCGAGTACAGTGATAATTGAGTAAATAGACTATACCGAGCGCAGACAACACCGAGCTATACAAGCATAAACAAACACCAGTATAACCGAGATACACAGTATACACCGAGCACCGAGGAGAAACATTAACCGAGTGGAACAAAGTCCACATAAAAGTTTGTTATGGTACATTATTCTATGTAACAACTTTTGAGCCAACCTAGACAACGGTTTACACGATCAAGGACATTAATTACGGGTTTACAACATTAATTGTTTATGTCTCCTATGTGTAGATGATCAAGGTAAATTATGTACACCGGTGATCTTAGGGTAATGATGTAATTGTTGAACCCTAATTAGGTCATATCATTTGATATATAATTGTATAAATGTCAAATTTTGTTAAGTATGTTGATCAATAAATGATCAAGTAGCCGCCATACTACAGACATTAGAGATAAGACAAGGGATTCAAGGACAGAGAACACATTGTAGAAATCAGTTTGCAGAACTAAGGCAAGGCTACCGAGAAGAACATAGCAGAAGGTATTATCATTCACATTGAGGTGATATGTTTTGTATGAACTTAATGGATTTGTATAAGGAATTTGGAGATTGTATATGTTCCAGATCAACTTTCTGTTACTTTCTAACAATTGTAATAGACCCAAGATATCTTAACATAGTAGACTTAACCATCTTATTATAAATCTCTTCACCGAGTGCACACATAGATTGTGTTGCTAAATCCTCACACGAGGTAGATTTAGTCGATCTTTTTGTTACTCCTAACAGGGTAAGATCATTAGATGTAATCATTTTGTAAAGCTTTAACAGGGTATCTTTATTACTACAGTAGTGAAGTTTTGTGGGTCTCATCCCTACCACAATTTTTACCTTCTAAAAGGGGTTTATATGTTTGAAATAAGCAATCTACTCAGTCGGTTACTACAAACAATGAATGCAAAGAATTGACTAAGTTTTTAAGGGTACCGATTCACCCCTCCCCTCTCAGTACACACCCTTTCTATTATCTTAACATTGGGCCAACAGATTGGTGTCTTTTCTTCCTTCAATTATATCACCTCAGTAGAATAGGTTTGTTCTAAGAAGACAAATCGTAGATTCCATTATTAAAGTTCATGAAAACATCTACTCTTTGGAAAGCTAAAAAAACCCAAGGTTTTTTCCTTAAGCTGGATTTATCTAAAGCTTATGACAGGGTTGATTGTGACTTTGTTTGTTGGGTGGTTAAAGCCTTTGGTTTTGGTGGCCGTATTGTCCAACTTATTATGAAACTTATTACTACCTCTTTCGCGGTAGTTATTGTTAATGGTACCCCCTCTCATCTCTTCAAGCCTTGTAGGGGTCTTAGGAAGGGAGATCACATTTCCCCATTCTTTTTTCGATTTTGGCTGAAATCCTTGGAAGATTTTTTCAAAAGATGGTTACTAACGGTAACATTCAATGCATCAAACCTTCCTATGTTGATCTTACTTTTTATCATGAGCAGTTTGTCGACGCCACCTTGTTAATGGGGTCTTCCTCCATCAACGAAGATAAGAATATGAAGAAGGCTCTTAATTCCTATACTAGGGCTACAGAGCAGCTGATCAACTAGAATAAAAGTTCCTTATTTTTCATCAATACCCCCAAGGAAAGGAAAAGAAAGATATCTATAATTATTGGTTGTTCAATTGGGAATTCCCCTTCTTATCTCGGTCTCCCATTGACTTTGAAGTCGCATGAGTCCTCTTGGTCCTCCCTCATTTACATACTTAACATAAATTTAGCTGGTTGGAAAGGTGCGCTCCTAAGCCATGTTGGTAAGGCTCAGCTTCTGAAAGTTACCCTTCAAAATTTGCCTATTTATGTTTTGAGCCTTTAAAATATTCCTTCTAAATATGCTGAGAGTATAGAGATGATCCTGAAGTGATTTCTCTAGTCAGGCGTTGAAGGAAAAAAAATATTGGCTTTGGTTTATTGGGAAAATGTCTGTAATCCTAAGAGACTTGGAGGTCTTGGATTAAGGCCTATGAAGGCTACAAATAAAGCTCTGCTGGCTAAACAAGTGTGGAGGACCTTTGGGGAAGAAAAGGAGTGGAATAAAATAATGAAAAGCAAATATCTTTATGCTTGTCACTCTATTGCATATTTCTTTGAGTTAAATACTCCCATAAAAGGCTCGTGTATCTGGAATGACATCCAACAAGCCACAGACTTGACAACTAAAGGAAGTAGGTGGATTTTGGGGAATGACAATAGTATTTGGTTTTGGGAAGATAAATGGATTTTGGATAGACCTCTGGGTGTTATCCCTGCCTTTAACTACTTTGCAAAAAGTAGCAAACTCTCCTATAGCCTTCTTGTTAGTGACTATTAGAAAAATCAAGCCTGGGTGAATTTAAATGAGATAGACATTTCTCTTTCTCCTGTTATGAGATCTCTTAAGGCTTGGTCTATTATGATGGATATTGATGACTCCTTGGTGTTGGATGCTACCTCTTCTGGAAAGTACTCTTTTTATCTAGGCTGTGCTTTATTGAATCTAACTATTGATAAACCCCCCTTTTGGGCCCAGTCTTGAGTGAACCCTCTGATTCCTAAAATTAACATGTTCTATTGCCTTTTTTTTTTTTTTTCAGAATAAAGTGTTAACTATTGATAACCTCCATAAGAGAGGTTTCATCATGCCTAATAAATGATATTTGTGCAAGGATGCGGAAGAATCGACGTATCATATCATGATTGAGTGCCCTTTTTCTTGGGAGGTCTGGACTAAAGTTCTCTAGAGGTGGAATTTATGCTGGACTTTCCCAGGATCTTTGTAGGATTTTTTTACCCAGTGGATTTCTGCTGATATTCCAATAAACAAAACTTTTTGGTTGATTGTGTCTCCTCATGCTATTTGGAATATATGGAAAGAGCACAATGACGGAATATTTAGGGAGATATATTCCTCATCGCTTGTGATTTCTGGAAAAAAAACTTTGAGGCATTCAAGCTTTTTTTTATGTTTTCTGAGCTCTAAATCTCTAAACTCTCTAGATTTTGATGTAAGCATCTCCAAGGATTGGGTGTCAGAAGGCTGGAAAAGATCTCAAAAAAGTAAAAGAAAAGGGGTTATCTGGTTGTCTCCTCCTCAAGGCTGGGTCAAAGTTAACTTTGATGGTGCGGCCAAGGGAAACCTTGGTCAAGCTGGATGGGGGGATTTTATCTATGATAGGTATGGTAATTGTCTGGGGTCCATTTATTTTTCCTTTGGGTATCCAAAATAACCATTTTGGTGAGGCCATGGGAGCTCTGCAGTCTCTTAAAATGGTGCAAAATATTCAGTCCAAAAATGTGTGGGTCGAAGGTGACTCAAATAACATTATTAAATATTTAAAAGGAGAATTTAAGGCTTCCTAGTCGATTAATCATATTATAATAGAATCCATTGCAATTATCAATTCATTTAATAATCATTATATATCCCATGTGTACAAAGAGACCAACTTGGTGATAGACACTTTTTCCAACCTAGGTTTCAAATTAGTTGATATCATCACTTGGCATGGGGAAAAGGAAATAAACGAAGACACTTTATCTCTCATAATGTTTGATAAGACCAAAAACAAAGTGGGAGTTATTTTAAGTAATCATGATAATGACATATAAGCTTTTAGGGTATAGTGAAGGTTTATTTAATTTCCCAAAAATATTTGATATTATTAAGGCAATTAACTGGTGTCACGTGTTGTGGGTCGATGTTTTTGTTTGGTTTTCTCAGAGCTTCTTCCTTTGAGCTAATATCTCTTCTCTATTTTTTGAGATAGTCAAAATGGGAGGAGGGTTAAAATGCAAGGAGCCTCTTAGCTGCAAGAAGTAGAAAAATGAGTCAAAGGTTTGGAATAAACTAAAGAAGGGGGTATTACACTATATTTGGAAAGACTTCATGGCTTTGATAGTAATGTTACCAATAATTTTGTGGGTGGTTGGAAGGAAGGCTCTGTTGAGCTGTGCAACAAACAAATTGCCCTAAATGAAGAGTTCATAGCGGAAGTGACAGGTATTCAACACAAAGCTAAAAAATTCTTTAGGGATAGGAAGATTTCTATTTGAGATGTTAATATTTTTCCTAAAGATGATGCTGAGAGGGAAAAACTTGTTTATTCTTACAATTTTTATGATGTGAACCACATCAAGAAGATATGGAGGAAGGTTCTTATTCCCCTTATGGAGTATATTACTGTTGATGGTTGTTAGACTAGGTTTTATAGTTACCATTTTTTTTGTTAAACCATTTTAGGCACAAAATGTATGTCTCATTCCCTAATTATCTTCTGCGTTCCCTTAATCATAGTATTAGGGACCGATAGAAGAAATCTAGCAAGCCTGTTCTCTATGAAGGGATAATTTATTTGATTTACAATTTCTGTGGGGATAAAGTCCCAAATACGGTCCATAAGTTCTTGGAACCTAAAAAATAAAAATTGAAAAGGAGATTAGAGGAGTCTCAAAGTGAGAACATGAAAACAATGAAACCCTGTTTCCCTCAAAAAACCTAAATGCAACCTGGATAAGAAAAATTCCAATGATGAGAAGGGTATGGAAACTGAAGATGATGATGGTGAAGAGGAGATATCAATTGATCCTCCTGGTAATAAAAATATTGAGGAGGAGGAGGAGGAGGGCATGGAAATAGAAGAGGATGATAACGAGAAAGATAAGGAAGAGCAGATGGAAAAGAAAATAGTTTTTGATATGCCTGGTAATGTTGAGGTTCATTAGGGTTTGGGAAAGATGCAGTCTCCTGGGAAATGTGGTCCAGATCATGACCTCCTCAGTAATATTGAAGCTCTGCAAGATCTTACGCCTGATGCCTCTGTGAAGGGTAAAATCCCTAAGTCGGTGGAGCTTAAGGATAAGTTGAAGAGTAAGGCAGAGGAGAAAGTCCCTATCATGGTTGATTATGTGAGCTCTGTAGAGCAAGATATGTCGATTTCTTCTTAAGGATCCAATGAGATGACTGAGGATTCCAAAGATGACCATAAATCCAAAAGAAAACATACCCAAATGAAGATAGTGCTCAAATGTTTTATTGAGGATATGCAGGATAAGAGGGAACCCACTTTGGGTGCTCTTCAAATGGCGAAGGCTATGTACTTGTACTCTTTTCATCTTAATAGATGGACTTTCTATGAGATTAAGAGCCTTAAAATGAAGTATCGTGCCCTCTCCTCTAAGATTGAGAATATTGAACATGATCGTCAAGGTGACACTTCTACAACTGAGAACAAGTCTGCTAGCTCACTGGAGGATAGATTGGAGAGTTTGTGCACCAGAGTAGAGAAGAAGGAGAACATGCTGAAAAAGATACTCCAACACAATAATGAGAGCTTTAATGCTTATGTCCAGAATCTAAAGACCTTGGTGGAAAAATTGGAAAGTTCTTTCCATGAGAAAACTACTGCAAATTTAGATTTTGACCCTGGGGATGTTGTTGGTCAAGGCTTTGGTCTTGGAAGAAGGAAAAGGGAAAGCATGAAGACAAAAATGACTCTTATTCCGAAGGAGATTCAATAACTCAAGGCGACTATTCAAAATATGTTTAATCTTGAAAAGGAGGTGGCAGGTGCCCTTGGGGACCTGGCTAGGTATGGTTTCCTATTTCTCTTTCTTTTGGTTTTTGCAGCTTGTTGTTGCTTTGCTTGTTTTTTGGTGCTAGGTGTCTTCTGGTTTTCGACAACATTTTGTCTAGAGGGCCTTATTTCTTATCTTAATTTAATATATTTGTAAAGGGTTTCGGGTCCCTACAAAACCTATTTTTGCAATTAATCAAAAATAATATACATTGAAATAGGAGAGTAATATTAAACAGATGTTCACATTCTTTAATTTAAATGTAGTCATGCAAGTAGCACACAATAAATTGAAATTAAAAAAATAATAATAAATTTATTTGTGTTCATATTAATCTATGATCAATATATCATTCATCACAATAAAAAGAAACAAAAACAATAGTTTTGTTTCCATGAGTTAATCGTTTACTAATTGCTAGTTATTCACTAGAAAAGACAAATAAAAAGGATACAATTTAATTTAATAGCTTATTTCATCATTTAGTATAAATTGTAATCATTTACATTATTACTTGTAAACTAGTTCAAAACAAGAAGCAAAATAAAACAAAATCCCTACACATACCCTAACATGGCTCTAGGGGTCACCATGTTTTGTAATCAATCTCGTGTATGTGATTTGCAAATTACTTTTATTACTCAGAGGTATCAGGCCATAAACATTAGTAGAATTGTTAGTTTCCCACATATGATTCCAGAGGAGATAAGAGATAGGCTTCCAAGTTTCAGTGGTAATAGAGACGAGACAACAGATAGACACCTTCAATAGTTTAGTGATTTGATTGAAGACTATGAGGTTGATCTAGATGATGTAGTTATCAAGTTATTTGTGTACTCTTTAAAGGATGATGCTAGGTTTTTGTTTTCCACTTTACCACCGTGTTCTATTAGCACGTGGTATGATTTTAAATCAGTCTTCTTGGAACAATTTGCTACAAGAGTCTGTGAGTTTTTAGTTATTAGCGATTTTATGGATATTCACATAAAAATGGTGAGCTAGTGCCTGAATTTAACTTGATATTCATCAAGTCCTTAAATAATATTCATGAGAAATGTAGACCGCAAGATGCTATGGCACTAGTTGTATATTTGGGTGCATTTGATCCTAAAATGAGTTATAGGTTGCGAAATGAAGAGCCATACAGTTTGCACAAGGCCTTGGAAATTGCTATGAATATTGAAAAGGTTTCTAAATATGGAATGGTTAGGAAACTCAAGCCAAAGAGGAGAGAGTCATATGCAAGTGAAAATTGCAGTGTGGGAGTTATAAATGATTCTCAAAATTCTTACCAGCTTGTTGCCCCAGGTTTTGTTTCACTTAGTGATACTGATAATATTTTTTAAAAAGTATGGAATGAACCACAAGGTAGTGGAGTGTACATGGATACAAGTGATGTATTTCACAATGAAGATGTCTCTTTCATGTCCCTCCAAGTTCATGTGTATAGGTAGTTTCCTGAGGTAGGTGTGCCTAAAATTTTCACCTTAGTTGAAAATCAAGTTGTTGTCCGTCAACAAGAAGTGTCTACTATGGAAAATTAGGTTGATCACCAAAGTTTTTACAAACAATGTGCAGATGTGGTTGATTGAATGATTCATTTATAGGATTTTCTTGACTCTCAAGAAATAAAGCTTGCAGATTGTGAGGGGGTTGCATTAATAAAAACTCAAAGTAATCTCTATGATGATTGTAGCTTAAATAAAAGGATCAGAGGTGCTGATGAGGATGCTCATACATTCCAGAATGAACAATAGTGTAGTAATGAGGATTATGCATGCATAGAGGTGAATAGATTTGTTGATAATGATGATTGTGTTGTTGATTCACCTTGTTTATTTCCATCTTGTGATGTGCCAAGTAAAGATTTTGATCCTGAGATTCATGAAGGTTTGTATGAATCAGAGTGTGAATCGGTGGTAGCTCATAGTTATTATGAAATTTTTTCCTATGATGATAGTGGAGAAATCTTCCATGATCAACAAAGAGATATATTGTGTGCAGCTGAAGGAAGTTTCACAAATTTTTTGAGCCCTTTGTATGATGGGAATGTAAAAGGTCAAGTGATGTTGTGCCTTAAGTGGTTGAATGTCATTCTCATCATTTTATAAATCCACTATATGAGGATGAGGCGTATTCATTTAATGAAGGTACTCTCTTACCTTGTGAGGCTGACAATGATGTTGAAGAAATTGACATATCTAGTTTGTCACTCTTTGATGTTTCCACACATGAGTGTATTATTGAATCTAATTATGATCAACATGGTGCATGTAAATTTGAAGTTTTTTAGAATGTGAGTGAGGAAAACACTTCTCATACAATGTCATGTTAATGATGAAGAGGTTAGTGAAAATTTATGTAATATTGCTGATGCAGAAAGGGAAATGATTTCAATTTTCACACCATGTGAGGCACCATTGGAAAATTATTTATTAGGTGAAAATCAGGCTAGTATGTAATGATCTAGTGACATTGATTCATTCTCACATAAATCAGTTTTATGTGGTGACTTTGCTGAAGAGGAGAGTGAGGATCATGACATGGGGTATTCATGTTATGTAGATTATAATGTCGAACGTTGCCCTTGATTGAATTTTGATCTGTTTTCTCTTGAAGAAGGTGAGTGTGACATAGATATGGGTTGTGGTATAAATGGGTATTCTAATGCTTTATTTGATGAAGGTATTGAAATGGATCAACCATTTATTTTGCATAATGTTTATGACAAATATTTGCATTTGGTTTCTAATCCTTTATATGAAGAATGTGTTGAGAAATAAAATATCATAGGTGATGAGCCAAATTTTGAAAGTTTTCGGAAATGTATCTCCTATGATATGAAGATTGAACCTGATTTGCATTCAAATGTGTCAGTTTATAAGGAGTTTCTTGAATATTTGCATGGATTGTGTTAGTTCTTTTTCTTTCACTCTTCTTTCCTAGATGAGACTTCGAGACCAGGCTGTGGGATTGCAAACCTAGGACACAAACTCAACATCCTCAGTAGAAAGGAGACAAGAGAAGGCTAACATTAACAAGGTTCAAAGACCTTCTACACTTTGATTTCCACATTACTCAGGTGGGCACTACCTAATCTGCACACACATAACTCCTTTGTGAAAAACAATAGCTTGCAGATACATAACTATGGAATAACTCTCAAATATTTAGGTAACATGTACCTTAGTGTTTTACCAAATCTCATGCAATATCCCACTTGCATAGAGTATATCTGGAAACTAGAACTATAGTAACTCCTATCAACATGAAAGGGAAATGATTTTCATTTGTGATTTGATTAATGGATCCATGAAATACCCCAGATCTCTCATAGACCAGTTCCTTATTCAATGGGAAAATGAGTCAAACATAACATTACAGAGAAGATTATGAATAAAGAAGACAACACAATCTAATATGTCTAATACCTTACATCAAGCATACCCCCATTAATCAAGCTCTACTTGTGGATCCACCTGTGTAATCAAACATGCAATAACCTACTCAAAGTATTTAAACCTCCCCTTGAAAGAGACCTTGGAATAGATAATACATTGATCAACATCCACTGAAAGACAAGTTGACATATCCTTGATACCCCAACTCATACATATCTGAAGAAAAATCCTAAATTACAACCATCCTTTAAATGAATCCATTGTTGATCAACAATGGATAAAAAAACACCCTTGATGCCTTAGTCTCTATGATTCAGAAATCAAATGGAGAAAACTTGATAACAAAACAACAACATTGCAATTTCATTCATAAAAATTGCTATTACAATGATGTCCTTCTCTGGGACTAGAAAGAAACTAAGAACACACTATATGAAAAAAAAGGCAAAAATATTTACAGAGGAACCACACTTGGAACCTGCTCTAAATTCTTGTAGAGAAAGGAGAGTCCTTACAATAGAGAAAAGAAAGATACATATAGTGGAAGGAAACCCTAGAAATGATATCTGATTGACATCTGTCCTTCTTTTTAAATTGGTTTATCTTCTTTCCTCCACTGAATTGATCTTTCTTCAAAAGATCTCAAATATAATATGATCTGAATATCCACTTGACTAAAAACAACAATGCAGAAAAAATAGGAAGCGGACTAGGGTTACAGAAGATATACAAATCTGAACAAAAAATCCTAAAACACCACCACATGGCATCAATGAAACCACATTCAACAAAAAAAATCCCCTCAGCACTGTATGCCTTCAAAAAATTGATCCAAAAGATCAGATTTATCCACTTAATGCCTTTGTGATTTGGAAGGTAACGCCACCGCCTCAAAATATATTTGAATATTCAAATGTAAAATTTCTAACCACTATAGGTGGCATGAATATTCCAATTGATGACCCAAATTCAAACCTTTATATACTTTAAAACACAACCATCGATCTCATTTTAAAAACTCAAGCATCAAGTAAAAAATATTACTTGAGCCCGGTCAACTTTCATTGACCTCCATGTGGCACCTTCCCATTGGACCTTGGAACCACCTTTTCCTTAGCCCTCCTATGTAGGCCCCACACTCCTTACCACTGAATTGGACGCGTAGAAATATCTTCGTCATCGCACAATGCATATCTTCCCTGTTTCTTTCCTTCACACAATGGTGACAATTGCTAGATCCTTCTCCCTTTTACCGCCTTCATCTTTGTGAATTATTCCACACATCACCCTTCCATTTGATCCACCTTAGTGGTCCCACCATTCATCTCTGTGCCTGTTCCACGTGGCACCACCTGATTTGCTGGGACCTCTTCCACCTCATCATCCTACTTGGCCCTGCCACCTATCAGTCTGTCACATGTCAGCATCCGCACCATTGTGCTATCTTACTAGACCTGCCATGACTCAGATTTTTCCATAGCACCCTTTCTGACACCTGTCACCACATCGACCACATCACTTGAGCATGAGCCCACAAAATTATCCTTCCTTTCCACTAGGTGGCCACCACTAACCGCAACTTAACCGCCTGACCTCTAACTATTGGCCAAAAGGCAGCATGCCTTTTAACCCTTAACCTCTTTGGGTTAGGATATAAAAACACTAAGTACCCTCATCGCACAGTCCATGTGGGATAAAGGACATAGACCATTTCAAACAAAATCAAAGTAGCGAAGGCACCATGGATAATCTGACCATTTCTAACCCCTTTTGACTGTGTAAAGACCATCCAAAGGCAACAAAATACAACACCGTCATCCCTCTGCAACATTCTCACACAAGATAAAGAGGAAATCTCTCTGCATCTTGAAGATTACGCCATTGAAGCTCTGCAAAAATCTCAAAATAGGACTAGAAACATTTATTTCTAACAGTGGCTCCGAGTGAGGAAGGTTGAATGCAAGATCAACACTAGATAACCAACACTCTAGGATGTAGACCAAAACCTCACAACAAAAAACCCCAAAACTTGAAAAAATAGGAATATATATAAATATTCACATGAATTTTAACAAAGTCAATTTATCTCTGCCCTTTTACCCGTGATTTAAAGACATCAAACCAGGCTAGACAGCCCTAAGCCATTACCAAATTTTCAAATCAGCTTACCTCTGTCAAATATGTAATTTTGATCACCCAACAACATAACCAATCTGGAAAAGTCATTGAATAACACCTGGGTAAACAAGAAGAACTTGGAAACATTCAACATTTTTCCACTCTAAACCTTTCTTTCACCTTGTGAAAATAAGAGTAACATGAGATCATTAAAAATATAGTCCTTATAAAGGATTTTACCATTCAGCATCAGAAACTCAAAGTTACAAGGCAAGCTGATGTCATACCCATCAAAACACTCTCCAAAATCCAACAGATTACAAAATTGTTGAAGATACTTGTCATGCTTCACTTGGAAAAGAAAATACTCCTTTTCAACTTGATGGTTGACATCATCAATTCTAATAGCACCAAAACTTTACAAATAAAAAGGATGATCATTTATGACCAATTGATGCAAATTAGGAAAAAAACCATGCTGATTAAAACCTTGGGTATGTTCAATCTATTCAACATCCATTAAATTCAGCATGTCAATACTCTTCATATCCCATTGCTGGAAAAAGAAACATAGCTCTGGCTGAAGCAAGCTGCCTAATATATCTTTCCAATTTTGATCTACCTCCACATAAAACAAATTAGACTGTGGTTTAAAGAAGTCAGCATGAGGCTCACTTTCAATATCCTTAACTTTACCCAATTCAATGTTGCATAAAACATCATCAACAACCCCTATTTGTTCATCACAAGATAGCATTTCCATACTTGTGCCAACCATATCAGAATAATTATCACTCAAATCAAATCTGAAAACATCCATTTCCATTTTTAGAAGGTGGTCACCACCTGTATCTGCAACACAAAATAAATCCTGTTGGAAACTTTTATAAATAGGTTCATACAAGTTAGATAGTGACCCACCATTAGTAGTTTGATAATCATTTTCATGGTCTAGAAGATCCACAATTTCAAATTCATGACTGAGACCATCTTCCACAATATTAAGATTATTTATGGAACCACCATAAATATAATCACTATCCATCTGATGAGTTGGCATAAGGTTGTCTAAAACTGGACATTCACATACTGAAATTTTTTCAAAAACATCTTAAGCTACCATAGCTTCATACTATGGTTCATAGAAATCCTCACGTCCCTTAGATTCAACAACCTCACATGGAAAAATACAAGATGCAAACATACAAATTGAACTATCAATATTATTACCACTATTGCAATGTTGTTCAAATTGAAAAGCATGTGTATCTTCATCATCACACCTGAGCCTTTTAATTGACACATAATCATCACAAGACTGCCCTTGATTTTTCTTTGGTGTAAACTCCTTGTATGAGCATTCCTTTTCCAGCATTCCTATGTTAACATCGTCACTACTTAGGATAAAAGAACTCATCACTATCTTACATAAATATGTATCCTCATAATCATTTTCAACACATGAAAAATATTCATCCTCTTCACAAGGATTCTTATAAACAATTACCTTATCCTCAAAAAGATTGTCATTCTGGCACCATGAAGCTTGTTCCTCAACCAATTCCTCACACAAATCCTCTTGGACCTCCCCATGTGAGAAAAACATGGGCTGGAAAACATCCTCCTCATCTAGCCACAATATGCAACCCTCATCCTCACTATCAACACCAACAAAGTCTGATAGAACCTCACCATTTGGGGCTTCAACATCATCATCTGATGAAACACCTGCCCCCTCTTTATTTTATGCATTTGACCGCAAGCAAGTTGTTTCTGCAGCCTCAAAACTAGAATAACTAGTTTCTATATTATTAGGTGTGTAACCCCTATATATATATATATA
>MU223481.1:563194-593745 GCA_018584345.1 Thuja plicata
TCAAAAGGGTAATACTTCTCAGATGACAGACCAATTGACTAAGGCCTCAATCAACAGAATTTAACCATGCAAAATGAGAAAACCAATTGAAAATATAGACTATGAATCAAGTCAGGAAGCATGCACACCAAACTATCACTTTGAAGAAGTTCTATTGGTTTATCCGAGGGACTAATTGTAAAATGGTAATGAAACTATTACACATGTGAAAGAAAAATGACTTATCTTTATTATTTTGAAAAAATAGTACATCCAGGTCCATGTTATACTTGTTGATTAAAAACTATCCAAATATGTGAAATTTTATTATTGTAGTGTCTTCTCTTTACATTTTACATTATGTATATATATATTTGTTTGAGTGGCTTTCACACCTCTTTAGGGTGAAAAGACATAACTCTTATTACAAATTATTTTGAAAAAAACAATAAACTAACTAAAAAATAACTACCCAACTTTCAGATTTGGCTTTGGTCAAAAATCCAAAACACCTCGTGAAAAGCTAATATTTCTGCTGAAGATCGGAAATTGGATTTCCCCAACTGGGTCATTTTTATATTTTTAAAATTTGACCATCTTTATCCTCTGTCGATATCATCTTTGTAGCAGATCTAAATTCCAGCATTTTCTGAAGGCGTCGATTAGTTACTTCTATTTATTTGTGTCATAAAGCTTCCTTCCTTTGATCGTTTTTAGTATGGAGAAACATGCTTCCTGATAATGGATTGGGAATTCTAAATTATCAAAATTTAGGGTACCACCAAGTCATAAGAGCCCAAACATATGTTTTATTATCACTGCAAGTCCACCTCCTTTCTTTGTATCTTTTCTTCAATCATGCACACTGGTCCAAATCAGAGAACTTAGAGTCATCACTCACCACTTTCTGAGATACTATAAAATATCTTTGAAGAACTTGTATTTTCAGACACTGTTTCAATGACAAACCAAACAAACCTTGGCTCAATTTGAGTAAGAGGAATACTTCTTTGTAGCATATGACTCTACAACAATTTTCTTACTCTAGGATTGATTTTGACTAAACAGAGAACAAAGATATCTTATCCCCAAATGAGTTTATATGTTGTTTTTGACTCTTTGATGGGTTATCTCCAACTGAATATTGGATTTTACATTTTGTACCAGAGATTCAAATCAAGTTTTATATCTCTTTCCCTAGTAGAGTCACCAATTCTATGAGTGACTTGGATGGGTAAAATGCTATGATCAATAGAACACCAGAGATTCCTTTAAAAGTTCAACATGATTTTTGCACCTCTATCCCCAATAGAGTTTTCATTTCTGTTAGTTATTTTTCTTGCACTCTTCTTTCCTAGATGAGACTCTGAGACCAGGTTGTGGGATAGCAAACTTAGGACACAAACTCAACATCCTCAATAAAAAGGAGACAAGAGAAAACTAACATGGACAAGGTTCAAAGACAACTTATACACTTTGAGTTTAGGTGGGCACTACCTAATCTGCACACACATAACTCCTTTGTGACAAACAATAGCTTGCAATACATAACTGTGGAATAACTTTCAAACCTTTAGGTAACATGTACCTTAGTGTTTTACCAAATCACATGCTATATCCCACTTGCATAGAGTAGGTCTGAAAAATAGAACTAGCCTAACTCCTATAACCATGAAAGGTAAATGAATTTCATTTATGATTTGATTAATGGATCCCTGAAATACCCCAGATCTCTCATAGACTAGTGCCTTATTCAATGGGAAATAGATTCAAACATAACATTGCAAAGAAGATTATGAATAAAGAAGACAACACAGTCTAATATGTCTAATGCCTTACATCAAACATACCCCCATTAATCAAGCTCTACTTGTGGATCCACCTGTGTATTCAAACATGCAATTACCTACTCAAAGTATTTAACCCTCACCTTGGAACAAACCCTAAAATAGATAATACACTGATCAACATCTACTAAAGACAAGTTGATATATCCTTGATACCCCAACTCATACATATCTGAAGACAAATCCTAAATCACAACCATCCTTTAAATGAATCTATTGCTTATCAACAATGGACAAAGCCAAAACAACCTTGATGCCTTAGTCTCTATGATTCAGAAATCAAATGGAGACAACTTGATAGCAAAACAAAAACACAAAAATTTTATTCATAAAATATTCTATTACAATGATGTCCTTCTCTGGGACTAGAAAGAGACTAAGAATACCCTATATGAAGAGAAAAGGTATAAATATTTACAGAGGAACCACACTTGAAACTTTCTCTTAATAATTACAGAGAAATGTGAACCCTTACAATAGAGAAAATAAAGATACATATAGTAGAAGGAAACCCTAGAAATGATATCTGATTGACATCTGTCCTTCTTTGGAAACTGGTTTATCTTCTTTCCTCCACCAAATTGATCTTTCTTCAAAAGATCTAAAATACAATCTAATTTGAATATCCACTTGACTGAAAACATTAATGCAGAAAAGACAGGAAGTAGACTAGGGTTACAAAAGATATACAAATCTGAACAAAAAACCCTAAAACACTACCACACGACATCAATGAAACCACAATAAAAAAAAAACATCTCCTTAGCACCTTATGACTTCAACAAATCAATCCAAAAGATCAGATTTTATCCATTTAATGCCTCTATGATTTGGAAGGCAGTGCCATCGCTTGGAAATATATTTGAATATTCAAATGCAATAGTTCTAACGTCTACATGTGGCGCTAATATCCCAATTGACGGCCCAAATTCAAACCTTTATATACTTTAAAATGCAACTGTCGATCTCATTTTAAAAACCCAAGCATAAAGTAAAAAAGATTACTTGAGCCTGGTCGACTTCGATTGACCTCCACATGGTACCTCTTCATTGGGCCTTGGAACGACATGTTCCTTACCCCTCCTGCATAGGCCCCACACTCCTTACCACTGACATGGACACATGGAAAGATCTTCATGCATCACGAGATGCATATCTTCCCTGAGTCTTTCCTTCATGCGATGACGATAACTATTGGATCCTTCTCCCTTTTACCACCTTCATATTTGCCAATGATTCCATGTGTCACCCTTTCATTTGATCCACCTTACCGATACCACCAGTCATCTCACTGCCTGTGCCACATGGCACCACCTGATTCATTGGGACCTCATCATCCTACTTGGCCTTGCCACCTGTCAGTCTGCCACATGTCAACACCTATGCCATCGCACTATCTGTCTAGACCTGTTGTGACTTAGATTGCACCATAGCGCCCTTTCCGACACCTGTCACCACATTGATCAGATCATCTAAGCACAGGACCACAAAATTATCCTTCCTGTCCACCAGCTGGTTTCCAGTAACCGCAACTTAACCGTCTAACCTCAAACTGCTGGCCAAAAAGCTGCGTGCCTTTCGACACTTAACCTCTATGGGTTAGGATATAAAAACACTCATCACACAACCAATGTGGGATAAAGGACTTGGACCATTTCAAACAAAAGCAAACTAGTGAAGGAAACATAGATAATCCGATCGTTTCCAACCCCTTTCGACTATGTAAAGACCATCCAAAGGCAGAAAAACATGATTTCCTCGTCCCTATGCAACATTATCACACAAGATAAAGAGGAAAACTATCTACAACTTGAAGATTTCCACTATTAAAGCTCTGCAAAAATCTCAAAATAGGACTAGCAACATTTAGTCGTAACAGAGTGTATGTAACTGAATATGATATTTTTTCCTTTAGTTTGAAAACTTTTTATATGAAGGGATTTTATGATGTTGATGCCAAAGTAGAGTATGAATGTTTTATATTTTTAGATCAGCCAGTTGGAATTTTTACTGAGCATGGTAGTGAGATTAAGGGTGGAGATCATCATGTTGTCTTTGAGTATCCATCTTATTGTTCAAATGAGATTTTCTTTCTAGGGTATGATGTGTTTCAATAGGTAAACCATTTCATTATACCAATGGATACTAAGCATGAAAAAATGATGAATGTTTCCATTTGTTTTCAGTATAACCAGGTATTTTTCAATATTTTTTTAGAATGGTCATACTGCTAAATGATGAGAATCACATGTATGACAAAGGTAAGTACTAGTTTTACTTGTTTGGGGGCCTAGGAAAATAATTTGGAGTGTTTATTTGGTCTTCTCAACTCAGAGATCTAGAATCTCATCATGCCCACAAGAGGCATGCATCCTCAATTGGAGCTATTGTTGGTACTCTCAGTTTTTAGAGTACCACTAATGAATTTTGCAAAGATTCCATCTCTTTCATGGAAAAAAACCAGAGTTGTAGAGGGTTTATATTCTTGGTTTCACGTGGGAAGTCAACAGGCTAGGGGGAAGAAGTCTTTGGATAGCCCAAGGGTTCTTCTTGCATGATCAGATCAAATGGAAGTGGACCAGAGCTTGAGTGGTTTCGTTGATTTGTGTTTTGTTCAAAAATGGCTAAGGCCATTTATCCCACATTCACGGTACTAGGAAGTCATTTAGTATTTTTATGACTGAGAATACATTGGTTAAGTGCCTAAATGGAACACAAATTTTTGGCCAGCGAGGTTAAGTGGATGGCATTTAGCAGCGACCAACTGACAGTTACTAGAGTAAATTTTTGTGGGCCCATAGATGAGGAGGTTGACAGGTGGTACAACATCATTATCCTTCAAAGAAGATGATGAGGAGTGAGAAAGTGAACAGGATAGTGAGGTGGTGATGTGTGGCAGTGGGACTAGTCATGCAACAATCCAAAAAGGTTAGTGGGGCTGATAGGTGGCGTGATGTCACTATCTCGCAAAGAAGATGACAAGAAAAGATAAAAAATGTGGGATAGAGATGTTGTGACATGTGGCAGTGCTGACCAAGTAGGTCGGTGATGTGGTAGAGATCGTGAGGAATCAAGTGGTGCCACATGGCATAGGTAGCGAGGTAGATAATAGGGCCGGGGTGGATAGGTGGTATCTTCTTATGATCCCATGAAGAAAATGATGAGGAAAGAGAAACAGCTCATGATCGCGAGAGTGAAACACATGTCCAAGTCATGAGGATGAAGGAAGTAAGGAAGGTGGGTCCAAGGTGGATAGGTGGTCCAACGTCGCTATCTCACAAAGGAAATGATGAGGAGTGAGAAAGTGTGCAGGATAGCGAGGGTGCGACGCATGTCCAGGTTGAGGAAAAGAAGAAAACAAAGAGACACACCTGGAGGGGATAGATGGAGGTCCCTCATGATACCATGATCAAATGGAAGTGGAGAGAGAAACTTCAAGAGATTGTGAGAGGTTGATGCGTGGAGAAGGTGGTAAAGGTGAGTGAAGAATGAAGGGGTTAACAAGGGCTCATATCCAATGTTTGTCATGATCCCAATTAGAAAGTTGAAGGGTGGTAATGGGGTGCAGGATCGCACAATCTTGCCACATGTCCTAGGTTGGCAGGAAGGAAAGTGGGGCTGCGTGATTAAAAGTAAAAGGAAGGTGGTCTCAGGGGCAATAAATATGTTGGCGCATGTCCCAAGGGTTTAGATATTTTTTCCTTTTATTAGGTAGTGAAAAGGAAGATCTATGATCGAGTTTTAAAGATAATTCCATTTCAAGTGGGGTTCATTAGATATAATTTTTTAGTGCCATAGTGAACGTTGTAACATGCAGTTTGATTTTTTAAACCTTTTCAAAGGGTTTCCATTTAGTGGCAGTGTATTTGGTCATAGAGAAGAGGTTGGATTTTCCCTGCAAGGTGGATCTATATTTATTGGCTAAGTTAATGATTTAAGACAAGTGGTGATTCAGATCAGATTGTTTGTGATCTTTTGGAGAAAGATCATTCGGTGGGTTGGAGTGAAGAAGATGGATGCAAGTCTGATTTCTTATAAGGACAGTTTTCAAATGGAAATGAATTATAGGGTATCCTTCTCCTATATGTACCTTCTTTTTCTCTATTGTGAGGGTTCTCAATCCTTTGTAAAAACAAGGTAGGTTCCAAGTGTGGTTCTTCTTTGGAAATTCCTTCTTTCTTTATGCATGGTGTTCTTCTATTCTTGGTATTTTAAGAGAAGGAACATGCAATGTAATAGCTATTTTTATGAATAAATATTTCAGTGGTATAGTACTGTCATCAAGTTGTCTCCATTTTGCATTCCAAATCATAGAGATTAAGGCATCAAGGGTGTTTTAGTTTTGTCCACTGTAGATATGCAATGGATTTATTCATAGGATAATTGTGATTTGGGGTTTGTATGAGTTTTGGGTATTAAGGATATTTCAAGCTTGTCCTTGGGCAATATGTTGATTCATGGATTATCTATTCTAGGGTCTCTTTGAAGGGGAGGGTTAAACACTTTGAATTGTTGATATCTTGATGGTGATTTGTGATCTTAGATGGTGCATAGTACCCCTTGAAAGGTACTTCATTGGTGATCCAATGCTCTTTTCTGACATTCCTGTAAGAAAAACATGCAAACATCGACATTTATTTACTACTAAATAAAAATGCAAAGAAAACTATAAATCTAATGACTAGAAGAAGTGGCTAAAAATTATTTAGAAATGAAACTCTATAGACTTTCAGCCATTTAGACTTGCGGACACCGAAAACTAGGTCGTGGTGCGAAAGGCTGAAAATTGCAAAAAAGCTTATATGATGCTCTTTCGGAGTTGCGAAGGTGAAAATGAATATTGGCGTGTGAAAGGACAAAAATTCCTTGGGGTGCCAAAGGCCAAAGGTGGTTTAAAGATGTCTCTTTTAGACCTTCAGAGTATGAAGATGTGAAAGAAGTTCAAAGTGCAAAAGGATGAAGTTTTTGGGGGTGTGGCCTTATTTTTAGTGTATCGTATGTCAGAGGTGTTGGGATCTGTTAAATGCTACAAGTATAAAAGTTCTAAGTCTGAAGAACTTCATACTTGGTGATTTTTCAATTTAGGATCTGATGCTGGGGTCTATTTTTGGCCTTTTGGAGGCCAAAAGCCTACGACTGGCGAGAGGGGAGAAAGCCCTAAAAAAACTAAAAAAACCTACAAACAAAATAAAGAAAAAATAAAATATGCCATAAACCTAGAGCCAAGGATGTGGTGACCTAGGAGAAGCAAGGAGAAGAAGAAAAACCTAAGGATCGATGATAAAATGATAAGAAAAATAAAAATGATGAAGAACAGAGGTGGAGAGGAGGAAAACCTACTAGGGATGCGAAGATGGAGGGGATGATATGTCACCACGAAGCACAAAATAACCACGGGAGGAGACGAAGCAATAAGGAAGAGAAAAAAACTTGGATGCGAGGGCAAAATGAGGAAAATGACATTGGGGTTTGCTTTTATAGCCCATGGATGACATCATCCCTTTCATGATTTCAGCGTCTGAAAGCCCAAAAATGTAATATTTACCCCTTTTGGTGTTTTGGAGACCGAAACCGTGAAAGGTTTCAGCCTAGACTTCTGCACTTTCAGGCTGTCAAGATTTCAAAGGTTGGATGACCTCATCAGTCTAAAAGTGTGAAAGTGTGAAAGTTCAAAAGGAATTGGTACTTTCAAGCTTTTGGGCTTTCAGATTTTGGATGACCTCATCAGTCTGAAAGTGTGAAAGTTCAAAAGGACTTGGTAATTTCAAGCTTTCGGGCTTTTAGATTTTGGATGACCTCTTCAGCCTGAAAGTGTGAAAGTCTAAAAAGACTTTGCACTTTCCCAACATGACCCTAGCAAAAAATTTCAAGGAACTAGAACACAAAAAGGGGGGGAGCAGAAGAAAAAAACCCCCAAAAAAGAGGGGGTTCATCATGGCCAGAGGGCCAAAATGGGGTGTATGTTGTGGACCCACAACAATTACTTCCTCTGATTGGTACTTGTCAAGGAATAACAATAGTACACCATCTCTATTTTTCCAATACAAGTCCCCTTTTATCAACACATATTTAGCTTCTTGTAATTTCAGAGACCTTTTTTTTTAATTCTCATTCTGGCCATCAAGACACTTTGTATGCTTCAGGTAATACATTATTTTAGAGTACCAACAAACTCTTTCTATATTGATAATGATATCTTCTTGTTCAACCTTATTCACCTGAACAGCCTCGAGATTTAATTCTTCCATCGACCTTCCTAATCCCTTCCCTCTCACAAGCTTTGTAATCTGAATAGCAATATTGAATTTATGTACCTAGTTTATCCACATGCATCCTCTATCAATTACTTCAGATTTTTTGAATATATATTTGATTGATGAATTAGGTACCTAGGCTATAACTTCTTCCCCTAAAAGGTATGGTCTAAAATAAATAACCACTTTAACCAACACATAAGCCTTCTTTTCATTAATTTCATACTTTAACTCATCTTCTTGCAATGCTTTGCTGAAAAATGCAATAGGTTGTTCATGATCTTCTTTATTTCTTTGCAACATGACAAAAACAATGGTACGAAAAAGGCAAAAGAAAAAATTTGGATAGGTTTGGAGAAATCAAGGGATTATAGCACAGGGGCTTCTCTAATTTCCCTTTTGATAGCTATGAATGCATCAATGGCTTCCACATCCCAATTCAATCTCGCACCCTTCTTCAACATCTCTGAAATTGGCTTTACTATTTCAAAAAAGTTAGATATGAACCTCCTCACAAAGTTGATTTGACCAAAGAATGATTGAATAGATTTTAATGTCTTAGGGATTGGGATCTTGTCAATAGAAGAAACTCTTTTAGGATCAGTCCTTATCCCTTCCTTGGAAAATGTATGCCCGAGGAGCTTCCCTTCTGTCACACCAAAATGAAATTTATTTAGATTTAGAGAGATACCTTATTGAATTTCTTCTAAAATAATCTTCTCTAAGTGATTGAAATGATCTTCAAATTTCTTCAAATACGTAGTCAAGTAATCTTGATAACATCAATTAATTCGTTAAAATTAACATCCATGGCTCTTTGGAATGTTTCCCCAGCTTTTTTCAAACCAAAGGGTATTCTTATATAGACATATGCACCTCAAGGAGTTATAAATGCAATTTTGTACTGCTATGAATCTTTTACTTTGACTTAGTTGTATCCAAAGAATCCACGCTTCATTGATAACAACTCTTTCCCATCACCTTCTGTAGCAATGCTTCCATGTTGGGTAGTACATAATTGTCTTTCAATGATGAAATATTCAAATTCCTAAAATCTACACAGAGTCTGATATCTCTATTCTTCTTTCTAACAACCACCAAGTTAGATACCCAAGTAGAATGTCAAATGGGTTTGATAATTTCTCCATCGTTGAGTTTCATTAGTTCTTCTTGAATCTTAGGAGCCAAGGTGAGATTGATTGGTATCTATCTTTGTCTAAATGGGTTGGAATCTTGTTTTAATGGAATCTCATGTTGAAATAAGTCTTCTCTATATGCTTGCAGCTCATCATAGGACCAAACAAACACATTTATGTATTTTTTCAATAATGCTATTAGATCTGATCTAATTTTGGAACTAAGTTTTTTCCCAATATAAACATCCTTTGGCACATTTTTATTTCCCAATTTTACCTTCTCAACATCTTTCTCCTTAATAGGTGTTGCCCTGATCTCTACCTTGTCGTCTTTGTCAAATATCTTCTCCAAAGATAGTAATCCTCTAGGGATCTTATTTGTCTTTAATTGGACCACTTCTTCTCCAAATAAAATCTTTCCCATCAATTTCAATAACATAGCTTCTAAAGTCTATCTCTTATGAATTATATTTCTCTTGACATCTCAAGAACTTCAATAATTTATCATAATCTTAAAAGACTTTCCAATTGCATATGTTATCAGGAAGAGAAGGCCTTGTTTTAACTTCAATTTTCAATATATCATTTAATGTTTCATTATTTTGTTTTAAAGCTAGCTTTTCCAAGAAGTCAGCCATAATATTTTCAGATCTGTTTACCCAATCCACTGAGAATGCATAAAATAGTTCAATAGTATCCTATGCCTCATTCATGTATTGCTTTAATCTTGTATTCTTAGTGGTATACTTAGATCTTATTTGGGAAATACTCAATTTAGAATCTCCATATACACTTCAGAACTTAATCCCATATTTACAAGCTAGATTCACTCCCAATAATAAGGCCTCATATTTTTCCACATTAATCGTGCAATCAAACGTCAAAAGAAATGAGTCTTTGAATTTTTTTCCATCAGGATATATAAATACTACTCCTGCACCATTCCTCTCTTTGCTGCAAACCCCAGAAAAATACATTCTCCAAATTATCCCTTGGTTTTTCTCAGCATGGATTCTGATTGGCTCAGTATTTTTCAACTTGGGTTTAGTAATTTGAACTATGAAATTATCCATATTTGTATGACAGAAGCATGTTAGCTGATTAGGATCAATTTCTTCAATAATGTATGAGGATCTTGGTTCTCTATTAATTCTGAATTCTTTTACATTCACCAGGATAGTTGCATATGATAGGTCTAATTGTACATGCGCTCCAACCAATCTAGTTGATTATCTTGAAAGAATCATGTCATAGTTGGGAGCAAAATCTACCACTGCAATGTTAGTTTTATATGTGGCTTCTAGACATTCAGCTATCTTGAATTCAACATCCTTCATGATACCTATTACAGGAACTGATCTGTTATCCATTGCATAACACTTTACATAAGTTGTATAAACACTCATCCTCAAATATTTCATAACATCATTAAGGATAATATTTACGGCAGCCCCAGAATCTATCATGCAATTCTTTACAAGTATGTTATTAATCAAAAGTGTCATATAAAAAGGATCAATTTGAGGAATTCTAGTTAAGGAGGTGCACATGTATACTTTAGGCATTGAAACTTCCTCCTTGTTCTCAATGGTTTTATCCTACTGTTCAGGTAAACTATTTAATAATTTAATTGCACTTTTCTTGTATTGTGAGAATTTCATCATTTCTAATAGTGGGATTGATAATTTAATTTGGGACAAAGAACTTGTAATATAAAATGATGAAGTAGAAGTATTTGACCCTAGTTTTACCAATTTGGTTTTGTCAACATTGTCGATCTTGGGGGGTTTAGTTAATTTAGTACTATAAGTTTTAATTTATGCACCAGGTGGCTTGGTTATTGTTGTTATAGTCCCCTTTTTTTTTGAGTATTTTCCTTTACAAAAAGTCTAGCGGTCTTACCTTTATCTACATTTACCATCCTATTTCTTAGATTGTAGTTACTTTTGGCTTAGGCTATAGAAGCTATAGTCAAAGCCCTCTTTTCTTCTTCAATAGGTCTTCTCAATCTAGGAGCATCTTCTTCATCATTTTTATGCATATAACAAGGGTGATTTTATTTTTGTGAGCTGAAATCATTTTCACATCCATCCTCTGATGAATCATAGTCATTAGCACCCCCAAATGGTTCAAATATTATCATGTTAATATCTTGCTCTGGATCATATACCTATTCTTCCTTAACTTCTTCTTTCAAAATTTGTGCTACCACACATTGTTGAGGAGAATGAGGCAAATTACAAGCCAATCACCATTGGCTCTCATCAACCATGTAATTATTTTGTCTAATCAAAGGATCTGGTGTATCTTTATTTTATTTAGGCACCTCAAGATTCCTATCTTTCCAAGTTGTATTATAAGGCATATCTTGTAACCTCATTCTATCACTCGTATTAAGTTCTGGTCTCTCCTTTCTATTAAACTAAGGTTTATCATTTTTACCCACCTTTGTTGTTAATTATTTTAAAGAACTTATGACTTTATCTAAGGGTATATGCACGGAGACAGGGGACCAAAAAAGTGCCAATTTGTTTTGGTCTCCCAAAACAAATAGGGTGTACGTGCTATAGGGAGCACACCCTATGACTTGGATTTCCTGAGCCTAACGCTTAGGAAATGAAATCAAAAGGGTGTGCACCCCATAGCACGTACGACCTATGTGAACTTCCTAAATTAATATGAAATGGATTGTTGATTGTAACATTAAGCCCCTAACTTATGCATGATCATTTGAGGATTGTTTCTCATTGTATTATTTATGCTAGGGTTAGTTTGGTAATTGACATGTATGTTTTACCATGTTAGGAGAGAGAGAAAGAGAGAGAGAGAGAGAGAACTTAGGATCGTAAGGGTTGTCAAGGGTCCTAAGGGGTCCTAGGATCCCATACGACCCCTTAGGAGACCTTAGAACCCCTTACCATACATATTAAAGGTTGTAAAGGGTCCTAAGGAGTCATAAGATGTTGTAGGACATGTTAATGTGTCCTAGGACCCCTTAAGACAAGCTATGACCCTATAGGACAACTTACCATTCATTAGTGTATGGTAAGGAATCCTAAGGGTTCATAAGGGGTTTAATGTTTCCTAGGACCCCTTAACATCCTTTACGACCCCTAAGATGCAGAGAAATGCTTCTCCAAGCTTCCTAAGGGATCATATGGGGTCCTATGACACATTAATGTGTCTTAGTACCCCTTATGACCCCTTAGTACACATTACCATACATCTTAAGGGTCATAAAGGATCGTAAGGGGTCATAAGGGGTTATAGGGCATGTTAATGTGTCCTAGGACCCCTTAATACCACTTACCACCACTTATGACCCCTTAACAACCCTTACAAACCATAAGATGTAGACAAAGGGGTCCTAGAGGGTCCTAAGGGGTCATACGGGGTCCTAGGACACATTAATGTATTCTAGGACCCTTACCATACATATTAGGGGTTCTAAAGGGTTGAAAAGGGTCATAAGAGATCCTAGGACACATTAATGTGTCTGAGGACCCCTTAAGACCCCTTAATAAGGATTACAACCCCTAAGATGTAGTGAAAGGGTCTTCAATGACCCTAAGTGATCATAAGGCATCCTAGGACCCCTTATGACCCCTTAGGACCCCTTACCATACATATTATGTGTCATAAAGGGTCCTAGGGGGTCATAAGGAGTTCTCGAAGATGTTAATGTGTCTTATGACCCCTTAAGACTACTTATAACCCCGTAGGACCCCTTACCATTCATTAGTGTATGGTAAGGGGTCCTAAGGGGTTGTAAGGGGTCTAAGGTTTCCTAGGACCCGTTAACAACCCTTATGACCCATAATATGTAGAGAGAGTGGTCTTCAAGTGTCCCAAAGGGTTATAAGGGGTTGTAGGACACATTAATGTGTCCTAAGACCCATTATGATCCTTTAGGACCCCTTACCATACATATTAGGTGTCATACTATGTCTTAGGGCCCCTTATGATCTCTTCTCGTACCCCTTTACATTTTTTAGTGTACGAAAATGAGTGCTAAGGGGTCTAAGGGGTCTGTGAACACATTAATGTGTCTTAAGACCCCTTTACAACCCTTATGAATTTTTAGATGTAAAGAGAAGGGTCCTAAAGGTTCCTAGGGGGTTATAAGGGGTCCTAGGATACATTAATGTGTCCTAGAACCCCTTATGGCCCCTTAGGACACCTTACGACACCTTACCATACATCTTGGGGATATTAATGGGTCCTATGGGGTCATAAGGGGTTCTAGGACATATTAATGTGTCCTAGAACCCCTTTAGACCCCTTACAACCCCTTATCATACATTAGTGTGTGGTAAGAAGTCCTAAGGAGTCTTAGGGGGTCCTAGGATACAATAATATCTCTTAGGACCCATTAACAACCCTTACAACACCTAAGATGTAGAGACATGGGTCCTAAAGGTTACTAATGTATCATAGTTGATCCTAGGACATATTAATGTGTCATAGGATCCCTTAGGACTCCTTACCCTACATCTTAGGGGTGCTAAAGGGTCCTCAGGGTTCATAAGGGGTCCTAGGAAACATTAATGTGTCCTAGAACCCCTTATGACCCTTTAGGAAAACTTACCATACATCTTAAGGGTCCTAAAAGGTAATAAGGGTTAATAATGGGTCCTATTTCACATTAATGTGTCTTAACACCCCTTAGGACACCTTACCATTTATTAGTGTATGGTGAGGAATCCTAAGGGGTTGTAAGGGGTCTAAGGGGTTCTAGGAAACATTAATGTGTCATAGGACCCCTTAAAAACCATTATGACCCATAAGATATAAAGAGAGGGGTCTTCAAGGGTCCTAAGGGGTAATAAAGGGGCCTATGACACATTAATGTGTCCTGAGATCCCTTTTGACCCCTTAGGACCCCTTACAATACATATTTTGGGCCGTAAAGTATCCTAAGGGGTCATAAGGGGTTCTAGGACATGTTAATGTCTCATAGGACCCTTTAAGACCACTTACAAAACCTTAGTACATCTTACCATTCATTAATTTATGGTAAGGGGTCCTAACTGGTTGTAAGGAGTCTAAGGGGTCATAAGAAACATTAATGGTTCTTAGGACACCTTATCAACCCTTACAATCCCTAGGATGTACACAAAGGGGCCTTTAAGGTTCCTAAGGTGTAATAAGGGGTTTTAGGACACATTAATGTATCATAGTACACCTAATGACCCCTTAGGACACCTTATGACCCCATACCATACATATTAGGGGTCCTAAAGTTTCCTAAGGGGTTCTAGGATATATTAACGTGTCTCGAGACCCCTTAATACCCATTACAACCTCTTACCAATACATCTTAGGGGTCCTAAAGGGTCCTAAGAGGTAATAAGGGGTTATAGGACACATTAATGTGTTCTAGAACACCTTAAGACCCCTTACAACCTCTTACTCTATATTAGTGTATGGTAAGGAGTCCTAAGGGGTATTAAGGGTTCATTAGGGTTCCTTGGACACATTAATGTGTCCAAGGACCCCTTATGACCCCATATGATCCCTTAGGACCCTTTACCCTACATCTTAGGCATGCTAAAGGGTCCTAAGGGGTCCTAAGAGTAATTAGTGTGTCCTAAGACCCCTTAACAAGCCTTATGACCCCTAAGGTGCAGAGAGAGGGGTCCTAAAGGGTAATAAGGGGTCATACGGGTTCTTAGGACACTATAGTGTGTCATAGGACCCCTAACGATACATCTTAGGGGTCCTAAAGGGTCCTAAGAGGTCATAACGGGTCTTAGGACACATTAATGTGTCCTAGGACCCCTTAAGACCCCTTATGACCCCTTACCATTCATTAGTGTATGGTAAGGATTCCTAAGGGGTTATGAGGGGTCTTAAGGGGCTATAAAGTGTCTTAAGGGGTCGACACATTAATGTGTCCAAGTACCCCTTAACAACCCTTACAACCCCTAAGATGTAGAGAGAGGGTTCCTAGAGGGTCTTAAGGGGTCATAAGGGGTCCTATGACATAATAATGTGTCTTAGGACCCTTTATGACCCCTTATGACCCCTTACCATACATATTAGGGGTCCTAAAGGGTTATAAGGGGTCCTAGGACACATTAATTGATGACCCCTTAGGATAAATTACGACCCCTTACCATACAACTTAGGTTTCCTAAAGGTTCCTAAGTGACCATAAGGGTTTCTAGGACACATTAATGTTTCCTAGAACCCCTTATGACCCCTTAGGACTATTTAATACACCTAATATGTATGGTAGGATGTCCTAAGGGGTCATAGGGGGTCCTAGGACCCATTATGATGCCTTAGGACCCATCTCTCTACATCTAAGGGGTCATAAGGGTTGTTAAGGGCTCCTTGGACCCCTCAGACCCCTTATGATGCCTTAGGACCGCTTACCATACACTGATGAATGATAATGGGTCCTAGAAGGGGTTTTAAGTGGTCTTAATTGGTCCTAAGACACATTAATGTGTGTTAGGACACCTTATTACCCCTAAGATGTATGGTAAGGGGTCTTAAGTGGTCATAAGGAGTCCTAAGACACATTAATATGCCCTACAACCCCTTATGAATCCTTAGGACCATTGAAGACCCCTCTCTCTACATCTTAGGGGTTGTAAGGGTATTTAATGGGTCATAGGACACATTAATAAGTCCTAGGACCCCTTACAACCCCTTACCATACACTAATGAAAGGTAAGGGGTCCTAAGGGGCCATGAGTGGTCTTCAACAGTCATATGACACATTAACATGTCCTAGAACCCCTTGTGACACCTTAGGATCCTTTAAAACACCTAAGATGTATGGTAAGGTGTCCTAAGGTGTCATAAGGGGTCATAGGACACATTAATGTTTCCTAGGATGCCTTATGACTGCTAAGGATCATTGAAGACCCCTCTCTACATCTTAAGGTTTGTATGGGTTGTAAAGGGGCCGTAAGGGGTCCTAAGACACATTAATGTGTCCTAGGACCCCTTATGACCCATTGAAAACCTTTAGGACCCCTATTATGTATGGTAAGGGGTCATAAGGGGTCCTAAGACAAATTAATGTGTTCTACGACCCCTTATGACCCCCTAGGACCCTCTAGGACCCCTATCTCTACATATTAATGGTTGTAAGGGTTGTTAAGGGGTCCTAAGGGTTCATAAGTGGTATTAAGGGGTCATAAGACACATTAACATATCCTAAAACCCCTTATGACCCCTTATGACCCTTTACAACCCTCTAAGATGTATGGTAAGGGGTACTAAGGTGTCCTAATGGGTCATAAGGGGTCCTAAGACACATTAATGTGTCTTAAGACCCCTTATGAATAGTTAGGTCCCTTGAAGAACCCTCTCTCTACATCTTAGGGGTCATAAGGGTTTTTAAGGGGTTGTAGGACACATTAGACACCTTACGATCCATTACCATACACTAATAAATGGTAAGGGGTTGTAGGTGGTCTTAATGGGTCCTATGACACATTTACGTGTCCTAGAACACCTTATGACCCCTAAGCTATATGGTAAGGGTTACCAAGGTGTCCTAAGGGGTCATAAAGGGTCCTATGTGTCCTAGGAGGGGGATCCCACAAAACTGTGTCCCACTTTTTGGCCAACTTTGACACTGAAACAAACATTCTGAAAAAAAAACTTCGCTTTCAGAAACCTATTATCGTAAAACCATTAAGAATTTGAAGATGATGTAAACTAGTGAATTTTACTATTTTTCTTCCAGTTTCTAAATATATATTTTTTAAAAAATTGAAATTTATTTGTATCTATTTTTCCTTCTCCATCAAAAATTGTTTGTGTGAAAAATCAACATTTTTCAGGAGTGACACTCACTTTGATCAACATAACTTTTTTTATAGAACTGATAAGAGAATAATTATTTAAATTTCAGTTTGTAATACCAATATCTAGAGAATCTATTTGGTTTCATTCAATTTTGTCAAATATTTTATAGTTTATTGAGTTGTGAAGTGACACTAATTATAATTTGGACATAGGTTCACTTGGATCGTTCTAACTCTATCTCTATATATAGAAATTCATTTAAACTTTTTTTGTTAGAAAGGTAACATAAATACCTATTTCCTAGATATTTTCATAATTTTTTCCCCTAATTTTCTATTTTTCCAGAAGCGTCGAACATAGAAGTCACTAAATGGTTAGACAACCTATGTTTAGTAAAACTTAAAAAGAAAAGCCTTAATAAACTTAATATATATAAAAATCATAATCATTGGAAAAATTTCTATAAGTACTATCATCTTGAATTTGGGTTTGTCAAATGAATTTATTTGATCCCACAAAAATTTAATGTCAAAGTGATTTTTTGTCAGCATTTTGATGGGTGCAAAGGAGACTCGATTATAGGTGTGAGTGAGGAGTAGATAGATTATACAAAATGGATTTTGATCCAAGAGGGTTTTATCTAATCATTTTAAATTTACTCCTTCAAATGAGAGGTCTCAAGGCTTAATTCATCACATTTTCTTAAAAATATGTAATTTTAGCAAAAATTAGTGTTCAAAAAAGTGGGACACACTATTGTGGGACCACCAAGGACTCCTTATAATCCCTTAGAACCCTTGACAACCATTACGAACCTAAGATCTCTCTTTCTCTCTCTCTCTCAACATGGTTAAACATACATGTCAATTACCAAACTAACCATAGCATAAATAATACATTGAGAAACGATCCTCAAACAATCGTGCACAAGTCAAGGGATTAAGGTTATGAGAGAGAGAGAGAGAGAGAGAGAGAGAGAGAGAGAGAGAGAGAGAGACCTATAACTTAGGATCGTAAGGGTTGTCAAGGGTCCTAGGGGGTCCTAGGACCCCTTATGACCCCTTAGGAGACCTTAGAACCCCTTACCATACATCTTAAATCTTGTAAAGGGTCCCAAGGGGTCATAAGATGTTGTAGGACATGTTAATGTGTCTTAGGACCCCTTAAGACAAGCTATGACCCCATAGGACACCTTAACACTCATTAGTGTATGGTAAGGAATCCTAAGGGGTCGTAAGTGGTGCATGACACCTCCTGAAGATTTTAATTTTCTTGGTTTGTGTTTCTAATAAGGTGCATCCATGAGATCACCCTTGTGTGTGTGTGTTTGTTTGTGTGGGTCTATGATGTAAGGTGAAGGACCTAAGGTGAGTGATAAACCTAGGTTCTTGAAACCATGGTTAGACCATGTTAGTTTGGTGATTTTAGTGTTTGGTTAGAAGTTATGTTTCTAAGTCCTTAGTTTAGGTTCTAGTCATGTTTTGAACCTCTCCCACACCTTGGGAGGTCGGTAAGGTTGGATTTTTCCCAAATTAGAAACTCTATCACTTATTGCCAAAAAGTTGTCTTTTTGCAAAATGTTGCATGAGCAACTTTTGCAAAATGTTGCTCGGAGTATGAAAAATTATTTGTAACCGATCTCACCCACTCTCTGAAGTATCTAAAATGCTTAGATGATGCTATTAGGATATATTATGCCTTCCATGACAAGGAGAACTCACTATGTACGAAGATGGATGTTCAACCAAGGAAATGGAAGAGTGTTTTGAGTCATTTTGATAGTATAGGGCCTGGTACAGATTCACCTTATGGATCTAGTTGCAGAATTTTGTGATTTCTTGAGTTTCTAAAGCATTCTAGTTGGTTTGAGGTGTTTTTGTTAAGTTTGTTAAGAGTTATTGATTTTACATTCTTGCTGTCTGAGAAAACAAGGTTTACTGGGTTAGTCACAAAGATGTGATCCTAACTTGAGATTTATCCAGTGGATCAGCTCAACCACTTGGAAAATACAAGTTAGGATCATGGTATTTAAGAATCCTAAGGCTCAAGCACTCAAAGTTAGTCCTTTTATTTATGAGACCAAGCCCTAGGCTAATTATCTCTATGTAATTAGCCTGGATTTTTGATACAGTCACATGCATGTGCAATATATGCTTGGGTGGATCAAACCAAGAGTGTTTCTAAACTAATTTTGGGTAGGGGAATCCATCCAAGGCTCTGCATTTAATCCATGAACCCATCTCCTAACACTTGCTTAACAAACCAAGCCTAAACTAGCTAATTAGGTCTGTGTGCTTTGTGAGAGTTCAAGGGTGCAGGAGTGGAGTGAGGTGCTAAGGATTTGGGGGGTTTAAAAAATCTATAAAGGGTGTTTAGAAACCCAATCAGATTAGTTATATCCTTCCATAGTCAAAATTTAAGTATGAAAAACCCTCTGGTTAGGGCTACAAGGAATCCTATACCGTTTAGGATTTGAATACCTTTGGGTCTACAAGACCAAATACATTGATGGATTCTTGACCCTTGGGGTCTATTTTAAGCTTTCAATCACTTGGAATAGGAGTTATAAGTCTTAGGTGAAACTTTGCACCTTGGTGTTTGACTTAGGGAAGGTGTCCCTAAAGAGTAAATTGAAGTATTCTATCTCTTGCATTGGAGAGACAAGATAGATTAGAGGGAGAGTATTGACCCCTTGTACAAGTTAGGAGACAACCTAAGAAGGCTCTTGTGGAGTTGGATTTTCAAATAAGGAACCTTGAAGAAGTGGTAAGAAGATGGAGCCCACACTGGTATTCTTGCAGTGCACTCTGCATCAGGTGGTATCAGAGCCTATTAAGATCTTGGAAGGAGGGAAGAATGGATGAAAAAATAGAAGAATCGCAAGGAGAGGAAGTCCCCACTAGAATCACAAATGTGGAGTTAGCCAAAATTGTCAGAGAACAAGTAGCTAAGAACAAGAAAATGGAAGAGGAGATAAGGAAGTTGAAGGACCTCCAAACTGAGAAGGAAGAAGGAGAAGATTCAGAAGAAGAAGAAGAAGAAGAAGAAGATACAAAGCAAGATGAATTGAATAAAATTCCTGCAGAACAAGTAAAACTTCTTGAAGCTCTTGAAAGAGTTGGAAGAAGAGACCATAAATTAGATATGCCCATATTTTGTGGGAAAATGGATATTGAAGAATGCATGGATTGGGTGGAATCTTTAGAGAACTACTTTGAATCTGACAACATAGCTGAGAGTCAGAAGGTCAAAGTTGCAAAATCCAGAATGAGAGGCCCTACCTTAAGTTGGTATAAATTTCTACAAAATGAAAGAATAGATGATGGAAGGAACCCCATCTCAACATGGAAAAAGATTTTAGTGGAAGTCAAGAAGCAGTTTGTACCAGAAGATTATGAGATCACCCTCCATAAGAAGCTGCAAAATCTAAGGCAGAAAGACCTTGATGTGAGTGGGTATACTGAGGAGTTTCACAAAATGACCTTGAAGGCCAAAGTTCCTGAAAGTGAGAAGCACAAGCTTGCAAGGTATATCAATGGACTAAAATACAATATTCAAGATGAAATGAACTTATTCAACCCTGAATCAGTACACAAATGTTTTCAAATGGCACTAAAATTTGAGGAAAAGCATAAGAGAAGAGGAGAACAAAATAATAGAGGAAGAGGGTATAAATTTAGGGGTAGAGGTAGATTCAATGGTAGAGGACCATTCCAAATAAGTCAAGGGGAGTTTAATAACCATGAGTCAGAAGGAGATCACAATAATAGAAAAATTTCAGAGGCAGGAGATCCAATAGTAGAGGAAGATTTGGTGGAAGAGGACCTAGTGTCTTCACAGGGAAGTGTTTTACATGTAATCAAGTTGGACACCAATCCTTTAGATGTCCTGAAAAGAGTGGCACCAACAAACAAGGAGGAGACAAAAGAGTACAACTTACCCAAGAAGATGATAACCAAAGTGTATCCTCATATCATTCTGCAACTTCAAGACCTACAAATCTAGAGAAAGGAGAATGTATAATGATGCAAAGGACACTCCTAAGAGTACCTACTACTGCAGAACCACCTCAAAGGAAGTCATTATTTAGAACAAGCTGCAAGGTGAACAATAAGGTATGAAAATTTATAGTTGATTCTGGCTCTACATATAATATTGCATCTAGGGATTTAGTCACTAAGCTTAAGCTACATGCTATCCCTCATCCCTTCCCTTATAAGGCTTCTTGGTTGACAAAAGAAAAACAAACCATCATCAATGAACAAGTTTGGTTAGATTTCAAGATAGGGGAGTATACAGACATGGTTCTATGTGATATCATAGAGATGGATGCATGTAATTTTCTATTAGGTAGGCCTTGGAAGTATGATGTAGATGCTAAGCATGATGGAAAGTCCAATGTCTATACTATAGTTAAGGATGGTGTTGAGTATGTGATGAACCCACTCCCTGATTGTGAGAAAGAAAAACATGTTACTAGCATTGTCTTACATATAGGAGAGAAGGAATTATTGAAGGTACTGAAAGAAAGGGATACACCTTGTTGTTCCTTAGTAGTAAGGACCAAGAAGACACCAGTGAAAGAGTCAAAGGTTAAAGTTCCTATTAGGGATGTAGGTCCCAAAGAATTCAAAGCACTGTTAGATCAGTATAAGGGTATCATAGCAAAGAGCACACCAGAGTCTTTTCCACCTAAAAGGGAAGTAAACCACTATATAGACTTCATACCAGGCCGGGCTACTCTTCCAAACAAGGTAGCATATAAGATGACCCCTGAGAAAAACCAAGAGATAGCAAGACATATTGAGGAATTATTGTCAATAGGCCTCATTAGGAAGAGTGTGAGTCCTTGTGTTGTCCCTGCAGTCCTAGCACCCAAGAAAGAAGGCACATGGAGATTATGTATAGATTCTAGGGCAATCAATAGGATAACCATCAGATATAGGTTTCCTATGCCTAGAATAGAGGATTTGATAGACTGTTTGGGGGGTGCAAGCTATTATTCCAAGATAGATCTCAAGAGTGGCTACCATCAAATAAGAATAAGAGAGGGAGATGAATGGAAGACAACATTTAAGACTACAGAAGGCCTCTATGAGTGGCTTGTGATGCCTTTTGGCCTTTCCAATGTTCCAAGCACCTTTATGAGATTGATGAATGAAGTATTAAAGCCTTTTCTTAACAAATTTGTTGTTGTATACCTTGATGACATTTTGATCTTTAGCAGGAGCAGGGAACAAAAACTCAAGCATTTGGACATAGTGACGAGAAAAATCCATGAGGAGAAGTTGAAGATAAATATAGATAAGTGTGTGTTTCTTCAAGAAGAACTTGTGTTCTTAGGTTTTGTGATCTCCAAAAATAGTCTCAAGATGGATCTTACCAAAGTTGAAGCCATCCTCAATTGGCCACCTCCTACCACTCCATCAGAGGTAAAGAGTTTTCATGGTTTATCTAGATTTTATAGGAAATTCATTAGAAATTTTAGTGGCATATGTGCTCCCATTATCAATACCGTAAAAAGTGGAAGGAAATGCATATTTTCATGGACTAATGAAGCTAATGAGTCCTTTGAGTTGTTAAAGAAAAATATTGTAGAGAAGCCTATCCTTGTCCTAGCAGACTTTCATAAAGTATTCATAGTAGAATGTGATGCAAGAAATAAAGCCATTGGGGGAGTCATGAGCCAAGAGGGGAAGCCAGTTGCTTTTTTGAGTGAGAAGCTCAATGAAGCTAAACAAAAGTACTCTACTTCTGATCTTGAAATGTATGCAATGGTTCAGTCACTTAGGAAGAGGAGGAATTATTTGTTTCCCGAGGATTTTGTTGTTTTTACTGATAACCATGCACTTAGATTTCTAAACAAGCAGGAGAAACTTAATCACAGACATGTAAAGTGGATGGAGTTCTTACAATCCTATACATTCTCCATCAAGCATAAGAAAGGGATTGTGAAAAAATTTGTTGATGCCCTCAGTAGGAGACACCTAACTACCCAAGAAATTTAGTTGGAGAGTGTTGGGGTTCATGCCATGAAGGATATGTATGTTAAAGATGAAGATTTCAAAGAGGCTTATCAGATTTGTATTGAGATGACATACATATACCACACTAATTTCTCTGAGTTTATTGTGCAAGATGGTATTCTTTTCAAAGGGAGTTCATTATGTGTCCCAAAGGGATATATGAGGGAGAACATTATCAAAGAGAAGCACTGTGGAAGCCTAGCTGGTCACTTTGGGGTGGACAAAACTTTGGAGCTAGTTAGGATATTCTACCATTGGCCCAAATTGCAGACAGATGTTAGGAGTTTTGTGGAGATTTGTTTAGTTTTCCAACAAGACAAATGAAATAGCTCCAATGCTGGATTATACACTCCTTTACCCATCCCTTCCAAACCATGGGATTTAGTAAGTATGGACTTTGTCCTAGGTCTTCCAAAAACCAAGTCTAGATTTGATAGCATTTATGTTGTAGTTGACAGATTTTCAAAGATGGCACACTTTAACCCTTGTAGGGAAACTCATGATGCATCTCACATAGTAGGGTTGTTGTTCAGAGAAGTTATAAGACTTCATGGAATCCCATTGTCAATCATATCAGATAGGGATCCTAAGTTTTTAGGCCACTTTTGGAGGACACTATGGAGAAAACTAGGATCAAATGTTTCTCTGTCATCTGCATATCACCCACAGTATGATGGACATACATAAGTCATCAATAGGTCCCTTGGAAACCTTCTGAGATGCCTCACACAAGAACATAGAGCCACTTGGGACACTATCATAGCACAAGCAGAATTCTTATTCAATGATTCAATCAATAGGAGTACTGGTTTAACCCCATTCTATGTTTTCTATGACACTCACCCTAGAGGAGTATTGGAGCTCAGGGATATCAAAGACATGGATAAAAGGAGTGCACTAGCTAAATACTTTTCCGAAGTAATGAAGCATATCCATGACCAAGTACAAACTAGACTACAACATACCACTGAGAAATATAAAGCCCATGCTGACAAGAAGAGGAGAGACCTAAAATTCAAGGTGTAGACTTAGTGATGATCCACCTTAAGAAGGAAAGACTACCTAAAGAGAAATACACAAAGCTTATGATGAAAAAGCTTGGCCCTTTCAAGATTCTAAAGAAATGTGGCAATAATGCCTATAGAATTGATATACCTTCTCACATTAGCTTATCACCCATCTTCAATGTTGCAGATATCTATGCTTACAAAGGAGAAGTTAGTACTACTGATCGTGCAGGTACTTCAGAGCCTCCTACACTCCAACCACTCAAGGACATACCACAAGAAACTCCTCCTGAGATTGAGAGCATCCTAGAAAAGAGAGTGAACAAGAAAACAAGGAGATGCACTTATTATGATTACCTAGTCAAATGGAAAAATCAACCCACTAAAGATACTACTTGGATGAACCTCGAAGACATTCAGAAGACATGATTTCCCCTTACAGAACTCTCAACTCAAGAGACTTGAGTTCATTTTTTTCATGAGGAGTATGGTGCAGGGCACCTCCTGAAGATCTTAATTTTCTTGTTTTGTGTTTGTAATAAGGTGCATCCATGAGATCACCCTTGTGTGAATTTTTTTTGTATGGGTCTATGATGTAAGGTGAAGGACCTAAGGTGATTTATAAACCTAGGTTCCTGAAACCATGGTTAGACCATGTTAGTTTGGTGATTTTAGTGTTTGGTTAGAAGTTATGTTTCTAAGTCATTAGTTTAGGTTCTAGTCATGTTTTGAACCTCTCCCACACCTTGGGAGGTCGGTAAGGTTGGATTTTTCCCAAATAAGCAACTTTGTCACTTATTGCCAAAAAGTTGTCTTTTTGCAAAATGTTGCATGAGCAACTTTTGCAAAATGTTGCTCAGAGTATGAAACATTCTTTGTAACCGATCTAACCCACTCTCTAAAGCATTTGAAATTATTAGATGATGCTATTAGGAGATATTACTCCTTCCATGAGAAGGAGAAATCACTGTGTACGGAGCTGGATGTTCAAGCAAGGATATAGAAGAGTGTTTTGAGTCATTTTGATAGTGTATGACCTGGTACAGATTCACCTTGTGGATACAATTGCAGAATTTTGTGATGTCTTGAGTTTCTAAAGCATTCCAGTTGGTTTGAGGTGTTTTTGTTAAGTTTGTTAAGAGTTATTGATTTTACATTCTTGCTGTCTGAGAAAACAAGGTTTACTGGGTCAGTCACAAAGATGTGATCATAACTTGAGATTTATCCAATGGATCTACTCATCCACTTGGAAAATACAAGTTAGGATCATGGTCTTTAAGAATCCTAAGGCTCAAGCACTCAAATTTAGTCCTGTTATTTATGAGACCAAGCCCTAGGCTGATTATCTCTATGTAATTAGCCTGACTTTTTGATACAGTCACATGCATGTGCAATATATGCTTGGGAGGATCAAACCAAGAGTTTTTATAGACTATTTTTGGGTAGGGGAATCCATCCAAGGATCTTAAATTAATACATGAACCCATCTCCTAACACTTGCTTAACAAACCAAGCTTAAACTAGCTAATTAGGCCTGTGTGCTTTGTGAGTTGGCAAGGGTGTAGGAGTGGAGTGAGGTGCTAAGGATTGGGGGGGAGGGGGGTTTAAAAAATCCATAAAGGGTGTCTAGAAACCCAATTAGATCAGTCAGATCCTTCCATAGTCAAAATTTAAGTCTGAAAAACCCGCTGGTTAGGGCTACAAGGAATCCTATACCATTTGGGATTTGACTACCTTTGGGTCTACAAGACCAAATCCATTGATGGATTCTTGACCCTTGGGGTTTATTTGGAGCTTTCAATCACTTGGAATAGGATTTCTAAGTCTCTAGTGAAACTTTGCACCTTGGTGTTTGATTTAGGGAAGGTGTCCCTAAAGAGTAAATTGCAGTATTCTATCTCTTGCATTGGAGAGACAAGATAGATTAGAGGGACTATATTGACCCATTGGAAAAGTCAAGAGATAACCTAAGAAGGCTCTTGTGGATTTGGATTGTCAAAGAAGGAACCTTGAAGAAGTGGTAAGCAATTGGAGCCCACACTGGTATTCTTGCAGTGCACTCTGCATCAGTAAGGGGTTTAATGTGTCCTAGGACCCCTTAACAACCTTTACGACCTCTATGATGTAGAGAAATGAGTCCCCAAGCTCCCTAAGGGATCATAAGGGGTCCTATGACACATTAATGTGTCTTAGTACCCCTTATGACCCCTTAGTACATATTACCATACATCTTAGGGGTTGCAAAGGGTCCTAAGGGGTCATAAGGGGTTATAGGGCACATTAATGTATCCTAGGACCCCTTAATACCACTTACCGCTACTTATGACCCCTTAGCAATCCTTACGACCCCTAAGATGTAGAAAAAGGGGTCCTAGAGGGTCCTAAGGGGTCATACGGGGTCCTAGGACACATTAATGTATCCTAGGACCCCTTACCATACATATTAGGGGTTCTAAAGGGTTGAAATGGGTCATAAGGGGTCCTAGGACACATTAATGTGTCTGAGGACCTCTTAAGCCCCCTTAACAAGGCTTACAACCCCTAATATGTAGAGAAGGGTATTCAATGATCCTAAGTGATCATAAGGCATCCTATGACCCCTTATGACCCCTTAGGACACCTTAGGACCCCTTACCATACATATTATGTATCATAAAGGGTCGTAGGGGGTCATAAGGAGTTCTAGAAGATGTTAATGTGTCTTATGACCCCTTAAGACTACTTATAACCCCTTAGGACCCCTTACCATTCATTAGTGTATGGTAAGGGGTCCCAAGGGGTCTAATAATGTATCCTAGGACCCCTTAACAACCCTTATGACCCATAAGATCTAGAGAGAGCGGTCTTCAAGTGTCCCAAAGGGTCATAAGGGTCGTAGGACACATTAATGTATCCTAAGACCCATTTTGATCCTTTAGGACCCCTTACCATACATATTAGGTGTTATACTGTGTCTTAGGGCCCCTTATGATCCCTTCTAGTACCCCTTTACATTTGTTAGTGTATGGAAAGGGGTGCTAAGGGTGTTCAAAAAAGTTGGACACACTATTGTGGGACCACCTAGGACCGCTTATAATCCCTTAGAACCCTTGACAACCATTACGACCCTAAGATCTCTCTCTCTCTCTCTCTCAACATGGTTAAACATACATGTCAATTACCAAACTAACCATAGCATAAATAATACATTGAGAAACAATCCTCAAACGATCGTGCACAAGTCAAGGGCTTAAGGTTATAATCAATAGTCCATTGGGAATCATGCTAAAGGCAATGCGTTAATTCTTGAAATTTGGCTAAGTCAGAAATTTCTAAAAAAACCTAAAAATCCCGAATCTTAAACTAAACTCCCTTCTACACACTTTTTAAAAATGAACTTTTTATTTTTAGTTAGCTTTCAATGATTTCTAGGGGGACCACATAGAAATTTCACGTTTTTAGAAGGTGTCCACTTAGAAAATTTGTAAAAAATCATGCAATCATAAAAAAATTAGTAGAAAAATATGGAATAAACTACATGGTGTGAGATAACTTGTAGCACACCAGATACTATGTTATACTTTTTTCACAAAACACAGGACCAATTTTTGTGCTCCCCCTTTTTGAGGGCCTTAAAATCCAACATTTTTAAAACAAATTAGTAGTTTAGAAACTAGATTCAGAGTAATACAACCCTTCTTCTTGTCGTATCTTGAAATTTTGAGTCTAACTATCTTCAATTTATCATTGAAGTTCAGATTTTGCTGATTTCATAAAAAAAGTGGCATCTTATACCCCCTTTTTTGGTCCCCCATATTTGTGCACTCACCCCTACTTTATCTTCTTCTTTGTTTTTTTTGGATCTCTGGGATTATACAATTTGACATCATCTCTTCTTCCCACTTTTCTAGTTGCATTTGTTAAAGTGTGTGGATTTCTTGGTTTGATCTCATAATTGGTTTAAATCCTATCATAAGAAACCATGTAAAATACTAAACAAATTTTTATTAGTAGGATTCATTCGGGGAGAAACTCTATTCAGTAAATTATTAAACCTCTTTGAATTGAGGTACAGTTTCATTGTATCCCTTTTTTTATCCTAGCTCATTCATGTATAGAAAATGAAGGGTCATAATGACCACTTTATTCTTCAGGAAATATTTTTTGAAATCCATCCATCTACTGATTGAAGTAGAAGGTAATCTATTCTACCACTCTCTAGGATCATTAGTCAGAGATTGCACAAACAACTTCATGTAATTTTATTCGTGGGCTACTTCATGATTCTCCATAGTGTTCTCAAATGCTCTCATATGACTTTGAACATTTTCTATAACACTTCCTCTAAATTTAGGAATATCATACTTCAATTCATTTTTATGTCATCAGGAGCACCAAGGATTAGTGTGAAAGCCAATGGTTTGTATTTGTTAATATTTATAGTACCTCTTTTAAATGCAAAAGGATATGGCTGAAAGTGAGGTCCATGGTTTTGGGGAATTTATTGGTGTTGACCATTGAAATTATCCAAAATTTGACAATAAGGAGGAGGCAGCGAGGTATCATCTGTAGGATCATGGTATGCTAAAAATTGGTGATGTGAAAAATGAGTTTTTTCACTCGTCCAAAAGTGCACCCAAAGTTTTTTTGACTTTTGAGTAGGCTTGGATGTTAGTACGCCTGGCCAAGCCAAAAGGTAAAGCTAAAGCATTATTGAATATTCAATAATATTGGATATCTAATATCCATCAATGGAAATATACTATTGCTCATGGCTACGTTCAACATTTTCATTGTGAAAATGTTGAAGAAGCTAAGAAATCAATATCGTTTATCCATTTGTAATCATATATCTGATTTGCTACAGTAAAGAGGTAAGTTAAATTTATAAGTTTCAATATTGTTTTTGGTTTTTGAATTGAAATTTATAGTTTTAGAAATAAAACTAGGGTTGAAATGACATTGTTCGTTGTTTTTAAAATTGATTATAAACTAGGGTTGAAATGATAAAAACTAGGGTTAAATTGATATTTTTTATTCTTTATTGTTTTTGAATCATACATAGATTCAAACCAATTAGAAAACCCTCTCAATGAGTCTGCAAACAATCCAGAACCACCTCAAAACAATCTACCACCTTCAGAAGACCAACCAGTCTCAAACCCTCAACCATTACAGGATCTCATAGGAGACAATATAAATCAGTTTAGATGATATCAGACCACATATGCAAATATCCCCACATTGCGGCCCATGTTTTCCACATTGAACTCCATTATTGAAAGCATGGAGAAACTCACAGAGCAATGCAATGCTGCACATCTTTGGTGCGAATCCATGCACACCTAGTTAGATGATGGGTTTGACTATGATCAAGTTATGGATCTAAATATAAAAAAACATGACATATGTAACATTTTTGTTGATCCCAAAACTAGTTTAAAAGTGGACCCTAAAAAACCAAGTTGTCAATTAAAAGGTCCACAAATAATGCAATACGTGACAACTTTTGGGACCACTAGTGGATGGTTTCTGATAGACCACCCCACAAAAATTTGGATGTCCCATTCTATTTCATAAGAAAATTATATATTGAATTTGTGCTCGGTCACTAGGTAAATTATTTAAGCATGAGACAAAACCAAGGTGTAGGCTTAGGTGCTCCTCAGGACAGGCTAGGGGAAAAATGGGTGAAATCCCACACATATGTCCCCCCTCTCGAGATTTCACCACCTCCTACAGTGAATCATCCTGATATTATTGCTGAGGACGACTTACATACTATTCGAGTAATTCATTCCTTGAGTGATCTATTGGTTAGGTAGAGTGAGGGGGTTCAAGCATTTGGCATTGACAAGGGGAAGGTAATTAAGTATTTTAGATTGTTTGTGCATACATGTATACTTGTCACTTGTGCGTACTCATTTTTAATTACATGTTTTATTTGATAGAGGGCGGTGTCTGATGATGTCGTGAGACTGGTTCCCCACGATAGAGTCATAGGCATCTCAATTCACAATGATAGCCCACGGTACGTATATTTCTAAATTTATTTGTGCGTATTTTACTATCAAGTATATATTAATATGATCAAGTCATGATTGTATGAAGTATCTGTTTGAATTTTGTAGGTCACCCCTAGTTTGAGGGAGGTACCATGCCAAGGGTTTGTATCACTGATGATCCAATTGACATTTCGTAAAGAAAGTTCAACATAGGTAAGTTTTAATGTTAATTTAGTTATTTTTGAAACATATATTTTCTACCAAGGATTTAATATTAAATAGTATAAGTCATAGATCAATATCATGTTCACAAACATATATAGGCCATATTCGACATTGGTGGCATTGTTGCTTCACTACCAAGGACATATATTAGGTCTCCTAACTGCATGAGGAGATAGAGAGGCGAGGTATATGAGAGTTCAATTAAAAAAATTATTTATTATTGTTGACTATGATTTTAAATTTTTATTTAGTATTTGTAAAAACCATATAAATTAAGTAATCTAACTTGGGGTTTCACTTTTGTGTTTGAATGTAGGATCCAT
>MU223482.1:13605-25487 GCA_018584345.1 Thuja plicata
CTTAGTAGGATTCTAGATAGAGGCATTCATAGGGTTATCAGGGCTCTAAGCCCAAAAAGTGGGATTCTCAGGGTCCTAGACATGATCAGAGGACACAGACCCCTCAGGCATAGCCAGCTAGGACTCAGTAGTCCTCTAGGGGTGGATACAGTGGCTCTAGTAGGATCGGAGGGTCATAGCAGCCCAGGACATAGGGAGTGCAAATTCAGACCCGAGGACCATGTTACACTTGCGGTGGTATGGGTAATTTAGCGAGAGAGTGCCCACAGGGACAGTTAGCCAGTGGTCAAAGAGGGGTTACTTCAGAGCCTACAGTTTGAGATATGGGTAGATCCCATAGAGTTTTTTTAGTGGTTGATAACTGCTAGGTCAAGCATCAGGCCACGGTCATAGAGGCCACATGTATGATTCAGGGTATTAGTGTTTCTATCTTATTTGATTCAGGAGCCATAGACTCGTTTATATCTCCCTATGTAGTGGAGCATTGCGGGCTGGTAGCAGTTAGACAGGATGTCAGTTGGGATGTTAAGTTAGCTTCTAGAGCTAGGGTGTCTGTTAGTTCCTTAGTTCCCAATTGTCAGATTCAGATTGGAGACTTAAGCATGATGACTAATCTCCGCATTACCCCTCTAGGCTCTTATGATGTAGTCCTTGGCATGGATTGGCTATATGCCCACATTGCCAAGATGGATTGTCGTTAGAAGAGGGTTGAGTGTGTTGATGATCATGGTATTTCTATGGTGATATTTGGGGTATAATGACCCATATTCCTTCGCATTATTTCCACTATGCAGCTTAGGCAGTGCGTGTGGATGGGCTGCTAGCTATTTTCCATCACCATTAGTGATAGAGAGGAGGATTTAGAGGGAGAGCCTTTGCTTGAGGATTATCCTATTCTTCAGGAGTTTGCAGATGTATTTCCTACTGAGCTACCTGGTATGCCTCCACCTAGGTTAGTTTATTTTCACATAGATCTTGTACCCGAAGCCGAGCTAGTATCTAGAGCACCATACAGGATGACCACTCACAAGCTTAATGAGCTCAAGATTCAGTTAGAAGAGCCCTTGGAGAAAGGTCATATCTAACCTAGTGTGTCACCTTGGGGTGCACCAGTAATTTTTGTGAAGAAGAAGGATGGGTCACTCAGATTGTGCATTGATTATCGACAGCTGAATAAAGTAACAATTAAGAACCGATACCCACTTCCCAGGATTGATGATTTGTTTGATCAATTGGAGGGTGCTCGAGTGGTCTCAAAGATAGATCTGAAGTTGGGGTACCATCAGTTATAGATTGTTGAAAGTGATATCCACAAGACTACTTTTTGCATGAGGTATGGTCACTATGAGTTCACAGTAGTGCTATTTGGCCTCATGAATGCTCCAGCTGTGTTCCTGAGCCTCATGAATGAAGTATTTCATACCTTCTTGGATAAATTTATGGTAGTGTTCCTTGATGATATTCTGATATATTATCATAATGAGGAGGAGCATGAGGAGCCTCTGAGACAGGTTCTACAGCGTTTGAGAGAGAATTAGTTATATGGAAGCTTGTCAAAGTGTGCCTTCTTTAGACTCGAGGTGCATTATCTTGTTCATGTTATATCTAGCGATGGGATCTCTGTAGACCCATCGAAGATTAGAGCCATTATAGATTGGCCAGCACCCACTAGTGTCACGGAGGTTAGGATTTTTATGGGCTTAGCAGGATATTACAGATGCTTTGTGGCGGGATTTTCTAGAGTAGCTCATCCCATCACCTCCCTTCAGAGAAAAGGGAAGAAGTATGAATGGACAAAGAAGTGTGAGAGAGCTTTCAAGGAGCTCAAGAGAGCCCTCACTAGTGCACTGATTTTAGCAGTGCCAGATCCTTTGGTGGATTTTGTTGTATGTACTAATGCTTCATTGGATGGTTTAGGAGCAGTCCTTATGTATTAAGGTCATCCTATAGCTTTTGAGTCTAGGAAGCTAAAGACTCGCGAGCTTAATTACCCTACTCATGACCTAGAACTGGCAGTGGTGATTCATGCCTTAGTGAGATGGTGACACTTTCTTCTAGGCCACCAATTTGAGCTTCATTCAAATCACCAGAGCCTACAATATATCTTTACTCAGCCTAATCTTAATGCTAGGCAAAGGAGATGGATGGAGTTTTTGTGTGAGTAGGATTTTGATGTTAATTACATCAAGGGGAAGGAGAATATAGTTGTAGATGCCTTGAGTAGGAGGTGACATGAGCTCTCATATATGACTTGTAGTACAGATTTGAGGGAGCACATTTTGCATCACTTGCCAGAGGATGGATTATATGTAGAGGTTTTTCATCTTATCCATTCCTAGAGACCCCTTGAGGGAAGATTTGTAGAGTATTCCTTAGAATTGGATGGAATTCTATGTCATAGAGGACGCATCTATGTACCTTCTATGGGTGACTTGTGAGAGTTTATTATACTTGAGGCTCATAGAGAACCATAGACAACTCATCTGGGAGTCAAGAAGTTGCAGGCTGATCTAAGACAGTTATATCATTGGCGAGGCATGAGGTTACAGATTGCCAGCATAGTTGCTAGATGTCTAGAGTGCCAGAGAGTGAAGGCAGAGCATAATCATCCAGGTGGGTTCCTGCAGCCACATGAGATTACTGAGTGGAAGTGGGATGCTATATCTACGGACTTTATTGTTGGTCTCCCTATGTCTTCTCGCTGCCATGATGCTATCTTGGTGACAGTAGACACATTGACCAAGGTTTCCCACTTCTCACCTGTGTGTACTAATTTCACAGCATAAGACATAGCTCAGGTCTTTTTGTGGGACATTGTTAGACTTCATGGCATTCCTCGTAAGATCATCTCTAATAGAGACTCCTTGTTCACATCAACTTTTTGGAGAGAGTTACAGGCAGCATTGGGTACTAGATTGCATTTTAGTACAGTGTACCACCCTCAGACAGATGGGCAGACATAGAGGGTTAACAAGGTGCTAGAGGATATGTTACGTATGTATGTGATGGACCATTAGGTCAAGTGGGAGGAATACCTACATCTAGTTGAGTTTTTTGATAATAATGGGCACCATTCTTCTATATGTATGCTGCCATATCAGGCATTATACGGTAGACCTTGCAGGACTCCCTTGAGTTGGGACAGGATTAAGGATATAGTATCTATTGGACCCCAGTTGGTCAAGGATATAGAGCAGCAGGTAGTATTGATTAGACAACATCTTAGAGAGGCCCAGGACTGACAGAAGAAGTATGCAGATGCGAAGCGGGTTGATCGTGAGTATATGGCTTTTAAGAGTGCAGCCGCATAAGAGTCCAATCCATTTTGGAAAGGGCTCTAAGTTAGTGCCTCACTTTGTTGGACCTTTTGAGATATTAGAGAGGATAGGAATAGTTTCCTACTATCTAGCCTTTCCATCTAGCCTATCACGCATCCACGATGTGTTTCATGTATCTATGCTATAGAAATATATTTATGATGAGTCTCATGTTATAGATTGGGATGCCTTGCAGGTGGAGTCGGATGGACAGCTAGCACTGGAGCCTATTTGTATTATAGCTTGATGAACCCTTGCACTCTGAGGTTGAGAGCTCGACCAGGTTAGGTTCCAGTGGGATTGTTATGATGAGGTCACGGCTTCATGGGAGGATGCAGTGCAGATAAGATCTCAGTACCCATATCTTTTTGATGAACTCTAGGAGGAAGTTCATGCCTAGTGGGGGAGGGTGTGAGGCCTCACCCTGACCCATAACAGGCTTACTACTTGATCACACTTTGATACATCATGTTTTGATACATTGATACACTTTTTGATTATCCTAACAGAGACTCGAGATATTATGTTATGATGATGATTATATTGTGTGGATTACATTTTGATATGGATCAGACCTAGATCAGATGGTTTTTTTTTATTATATATGTTTAGATAAGTGAACTAATGAGAAAATCAAATCATGATTAGACTTGATTATTTCATGGATGTTATGTCATGATGATTATGGAATCTATATGTTTTAAAATTTTTTGTATGAAAATTGCAATTAGAAATTTAATCTTGCTATTGATTGAGGTTGCTAATTATAAATTGAAAATATTTATATTGCATGTGATTTTATTATCTTGGACTACTGATGCTCGAGTTTAGTGTGCAGGAAAGAGAACCATGGAATTATTCAAAGAATCAGGGCTAAACACATGTGAGTTGAGAAAGCCAAGGTTTAATCCAATAAGGGATTGAAACCTCATTGTAATGTGATCCTTGTAGTAAATGTAATCTAAATGTGTGTTAATAGTTTAATACTCATGTTGTTGTTGTTTGGACATGTCATTGTGAATGTGATGTGTATTTTGTCTTGGTGTCACTTGACACTTGTGTTGTTCATGTGGATGATGAAATGTCAAATTAGGGCTTGAGAAAGAATCACCAAACCTTATAAGATGCTATATTAATCCCACTTGCATATAGAAGTCTTGTAGGGATCACATCAAGTTGGAACTCAGATTTGAACTTTAGGGGTACTTTGGAAGGGTCAAAAGTGACCCTAGAGTGTATTTTTGGCCAAAATTAGTTAACCGTAAGGGGATAATTTGGGTTAGGGCTAGTTTTTACCTATGGAGTAAACCTAGATCACCATTATGGCCCTCCAAAATGCCTACCTTTCAAAAGTGGCGAAAACAAAGATGGCGACATGCATTGACTTGTCCCACACTCCTTAGTAAACTCACAATTAAGAGGGGAGACAAGATGTAAGGAAAAAGGACTAGAGGGCATGTCTCATTAATTGCTAAGTCTTGAGTACACTTTAGGGGCCTTTTTAGAGGATTTGGAGAAACATAGTGGGTGTTCACCCACTCTCCAATTTTAGAGATAATTAGGTTTGGAGGAAGAAAAGGAAAAAGAATAAGGGCTCTTCTCAACCACACTATTGCCATTTTTCTTGGACCAAGGTTGGTGGATTTCTTGCCATGGAGGAATGCTCTTGCACTTAATCTTGCATGTTAATGTTTGAATGAATATGTAGATCTTGTTTTTTTCATATATGTAATCTTTTGAAGTGTTGTGGTATGTAGATGTTGATGTTATGTGTTTGTTTGGGAAGCATTAGAATTTTGTTTCATCTTTTACTCTTTTGGATTTGGGAGTATTGTTCATGGAAGTTTAAGGCATTACTCACCCTTTGGGAAGGGAAGAAGTGGCCTTGGGTGAAGGGGTTAGTTGGGATCTCCATTGTAGTGAGAATCCCTTCTCTTGGAGAAGAGGGATAATTTCATGGAGTATGGGCTCCATGAAAGCCATGTTGTAAATATTGTTTTGGTATAGAAATGACCAAATGTGTATATGGAAGAAATATAAATTTTAGCCTTGGAAAGGCATGGGAGAAAACTCTTGTTGAGAAATTTGAATGCAATGGCATTCTCCTCCTTAGAAACGCCCACCTTCACCCTACTTCAATGGGTTTGAAAAGCCCATTTGTGAAACCTTGGTTGGGAGTAATTTGTTGTGCATTTATGTTAGTTGTGAAAATTGAAATATGCTACCTTGTTTAGTCTTGGTTCTCCAAGCTCGCGGGTGGCCTCTTTTGAGGTCTTGGTTGGGAGGTGAGCTCCCATGGTTCCCTTCATGTTTTATTGTAGGTTTTGAAATCAAGTTGGAAGTGGAAGATTTTGAAAGAAGCCTTCTTTTTGGTATTGTTGAGAAAGATCAACTTTGTAGTTGCATGTTTACTCCTTGTGATTGAGGATCATTTTTTATTTAATGTTGTAAAGTTCATTTGTAATCTTATTGAGAAAAATGTATAAAGCTCTCATTCTTGTTGTAATAAGTTCATAGAATGTAAACCTTGTGATTTGATAAATTTTGAAACCTCTATTGTATGTAATTTTAAATTTCCAAGTTAAGAACACTATATGGTTCCTTGTAATTCTAAAATTTTAGCTTAATTAGAGCAATACCTCATTCTCAAAATCATTGCATTTCCATCACTTGAAAAGAAATGATTAAATTACTAAACACAGTAAGTCATAGAAATTGATGTAATAATGGAAACAATTACCTATTATTAGTGATCAAATTTTAATTGTATAAGATTTGGGCAACAAAAAAAAAATAACACGATCATATTGCATGTATCTTCAAAAAATATATATAAGCACACCTACCATACATTATGAGAAAATAGAGTATAAAACTCTCTGGAAAATGTATGGGGAGGGATTTAATTCCCTTCCCTTACACAAAGAATATTCCATTATAGATCCCATTCCTAACTCCCCTTTATTACCCCCCTAAACATACCTTTAGTTACCCTCTTAATACTAATTATCAACCTTTTTGAGGAGGCTTAACTCCTCTCCCATCCTCATGTGACCCACCATATATTCCCCTCTTATCTTACCTCCTCCCCATGCGAAATTCTTTGGAGCTGTCATGGCATTCAATACTTGCAGAGTTAATGCACCCCCCTAGGACAATGGTCTACATCAAAGTTTTTAAACATGAAGAAAGTGCCTTGGGCTCCACTTAAACTTAGGAATTTGCATGCCCTTTTGGTTTTACTGCCACCTCATTCCCCTCCCCATGTGAAATCCCATGTAATATCTACCTTGTCCTTGCTTCTACACTTAGTTTGGAAGACTTGTTGTGGCCCCCACCTTTTGACTTCATGTGAAATCTTGTAAAGCTCTCCTCCTTAGCAAATTTTGTAGGCTTTGAAGTGTTTTCGGAATTCACACCCCTTCCCCACCCACTTGGCAAGTGCACCATGGTGGAAAAGGGATAGGGTGTGACCCCTTGGGGAATGGATAGGTGATAGGTGATAGGTGTTAGGTGTTAGGTTGTTAGTAGATAGGTGATAGGTTGTTAGTAGATAGGCATGCTTAAGTATAATGGTTATAGGTAGTTGTTAATAATTAATAGATTCAACTACATAGTTAATTTAGTTTCTAGTATTGTACTCTTTATTTAAATAATATTATATTCTCTCCATTGTGGACATTATTATAAATAGATTATTATATGTAAATAGATTAAGTTTGTAAATAGATTTAAATTTTGATTTATGTTATTTAAATTAAGTGGTCCCACCTAATAGAGGTATTTTCATTTAAATTGTGTTAATTAATTAGTAGATTTGAAAACTTTAGTTATGTGTGAAAAATATATAGAATGACTATATGTTATGGATGTAAATTCCTCATTTTTTAATTATAATCATGTAAATTTGTTAGATATAGTTTGTTTAATGGTGTAGTTAATTATTGATAAATGGATGTAGTCTTTATGTAAATGGAAAATTTAGATAGATGTTAATGTCAGTAAATTGAAGTATGTTACCTATGTGTTTAAAAAGGTTAGAGGTCTAAGTAGATTATCTACTTGAATCAATTTAATATTCTATTAAGGAATTTCAAGACTCTAGTTGTATGGAAAAATTGTATAGGAGAGTTTAATTGCTGTTAGGAGGATAAGGATTAGATTAGGTTTTGATTATTGAATTTTAATCTAGTGGTTAATGGTTGAAAGTAAAATGGGACTAGAATTTAATGAATAAGTTGTAACTAAGGTTAGGAATTAAGTGATTACCAGAACAATCTATTTCAACATATGACTCTTAACAACAGAATAACATGATGATACTATACTTAGATTAAAACTTGAAACTAGAGTTAAACCAACCAGTCCCAGCTATTCACATAACCCATATGACTATTTGATACTCTAATTTGCATCTGAAGGTGATGTACCCCTAATTAAACTTATGCATATACCTTGCAATTCAAAGACTACCCTTACTGTGATAACACATTACCTTAAATACATCCCTGTTAGTGGTTTCCACTTGCGTATTTAAAAGGAAATTTTTATGTCTCTTTTGCCCTAGTTTTTGGGCATGAAAAGAAGGAAAAAATTTATAAATATTATTGATCCATCCAATTACAACATACATGCCTAGCTATGAGGCCTTCCGGGTTATAGCCAAGAAGATTTATGAAAATCCAAATTTAATCTATCTTCTACCTTCTCATATCATGATCTGCTACTTTCTCTACTAGTTGATACCTAAACTACTCCTCGAAATCCCTATTTATACTTAACAAAATGGCTTGAAAAGATGGACTTGGCTGACCACCAACAGTCTAAACACATCCCAAGACAAGAACCAAATATTAAATGTGCAAGAATAAATTAAATACAAAAGTCAGCTTCAACAGAAACCAAACGCAAACAAGCTCGGTTAAGAAGAACTGAGCATAAGGTCCACTCAACATAGGAAGGAATGCTCAGCCAACACTGGACAAATTGACATAAATAGGAACTCAACCAACACTGGACAGATCGACACGTACTGCAACTCAAAAAGAACTACAACTTGACACTTACTGACAAAATGAACAAAGATGAGTAGGATAGCAAGGCAACCCATGATGCTCATGTGTCATAAACCAAATTCAACCTTACACTTAAACCTAATTGAATCATTAACCCTAGTCTGAAGCCTAATTGAACCCTAACTACAACCATAACTAAATTGAACAATAATTATAGCCATAACTAAATTGAACCTTAAAGCTAAAGCTAAAGCTAAACCTAAACCTAAACCTAAAACTAATTGAATTTTATAGAAATTGAACCATAAACTTATACCAAATAGAAGTGAAACTCTAAACAAAGCTAAACCCCAACCTTAAAACAAGTTGAACACATATTCTAAACCAAATGAAACTCAAACCCTAAACCTACTTCAACACTATACCAACTATGGTTCAAAAAATGGTTAGAATTTGATTAGGGTCAGGTTTCAATTAGAATTTAGTTAGAGTTGTGGTTCTCACAATAGGAAGGATTAGTGTTTAATTTGAATAAGTGTTATGGTTTAATTTGGGTTTCGTATTAATTTTAGTTATAGTTAGAGTTAATATTAATTTAAGGTTAGGACTATAGTTGAATTATGGTACATGGTCCAATTACAATTATAATTAAGGATGGTGTTGAGATTTAATTAGATTTATTATTTAATTGGGGTGAGGATTTGAAACCAATTTGAACCCTAAAACTAACACTTAAGATAATCGAACCCTAAACTCAAACCAAGTTGAACACTAATCCAACTAAAAATAAAATCTACCTTAATGCTAAAAGTAATTGGATCTTGAACCTAATCTTAATTAAAACTTAAACACAAACCAACTTGAACCCTAACCCTATAACTGAACTAATTTTAACCCTAACCCTAATAATAATTAAATAATAAACTAAATTAAATCCCAATCCTAATAATAAAGCAAATTAAACCTTAACCAACCTGACATTAAACCAAATTAAACCTTAAACTTAAACCAAGTTGACTATTAAACAAAGTTGAATCTTAACCATGTAAGACTAAAGCATGTCAAACCCTCATTATAATCCAAATTTAACCTTAATCATGACCTTTTAACTAAATTGAACCCTAAACCTAAAACTAAACCTAACTAAATATTATATCAATAGAACCAAAACATTATACCAAATATAAGTAAAATCCTAAAAAAAATAAAACACTAACCCTAAAACAAATAGACCCAAATTCTAATCCAAATAGAACCCTAACCTTAACACTAAACCAAATTGAACCCTAATTATAAGCCTCATTAAACCCAAACCCATACTAAACAAAACTGAACATAAAAGATAAACCAAAGTGTAGCATAACCTTAAAATAAAATTAAACCATATCCCTAAACCTAATTGAATAATAAATTGTACACCAAACCAAATTTAACACTATCCCTAATCCTAATTGATCCTAAATGCAAAAAGTAATTTGACCCTAAACTTAATCTTAATTAAACTTTAATCATAAACCAAATTGAACCCTAACCCAAACGCTAACTAAATTTAACCCTTGCCCTAAGAATAATTAAATGATAACCTAAATTTAATCCCAAACCTAACTATAAATTACATTAAAGCTTAATGTTAACACTAAAGAAAATTGAACTTTAAAATCAAATCAAATTGAATATTAAAAAAAAAGAATCCTAACCAAGCAATAGTAAACAATGTCAAACCTTGGTTATAAACCTAATTCAACCCTAACAGTTACAATGACTAAATTGAACACTAAACCTAAGTCTAATTAAATACTACATTTGTAGAACTCAAACATTATACAAAATAGAATTAAAACCCTAAACAAAATTAAACCCTAACACTAAAATAAATTGAACCCAAATCCTAAACCAAATTAAACCCTAAAATTACAATCATTGTATAATCTTCACACTAAGTAAAAGTCTATATGGATTTATAACCTTTATAAAACCTTAATACAAATTGAACCCTATTGGTTATTAAATGCTAGCCCAAATTTAACCATATCCCTAAACCTAATAAAACATTGATCCCTACTCTGATCCCAACTCTAAACCAAATGGAATCCTAACCTTGATGCTAAACCACAATAAACCGTAACTATGAACCCAATAAAACCCAAACCACACTAAAAAACAACTGAACTTTTTAACTAAATTGTACTATAACTTTAAAATAAAATCAAACCATATCCCTAAACCTTATTAAAAAATAAACCTTACACTAAACCAAATTGAGCAGAACACTAACTCTAATTGTATCTTAATGTTAAAAGTAATTGGACCCTAAACCAAATCTTAATTAAACCTTAACACTATCATTAAACTAAAATCAAACCATATTTGATTTGTTGTATTTACAAAATTATATCTATTAGTTGAATTATTAAATATGTTTATTAAATTAAATTATATTTCATAATGTAATATAAATAAATGTATATTTTTATAATTTTAAGCAAATATCATGCATCCTAATTATGGTGTAGTTTAACTATTTTGTAATCTCCTTAACATGACCGGGCATTATATTTATAATTTTGTTTTAAAATGAAGAGATTCTATTGTCATATATTATATGATATATTATATGGCATCTATTGTAATATATTATATGATATCTATTGTTATACTGTATATAAAATCTATTGTGATTATTTTTAAAATAAAAAATTAACATTATACATGAGATTATTCTTTTTATTTAATAAAGTAACCTCTGGAGTCATAAATATAAATGTAATACAATGTTATATGAAATTATATAATGTTATAAAATTCATATTATATGATATAATTAAATAACATGTCAATTTAATAATCATACTTTATTACTTAATTATAATAACTTATATTAATTTGATTTATTTAAATTAGTACTGAAATATTAATTTATTTATATGTATTATTTAAATTAGTTATAAATAAATGTATATTATTTAGTTATTTATTAAAAAAAACTTCTTATAGGCTTCTTCATTTTATCTCTAACATGCAAGATCTAAAGAGATATCATGAAGCACAAAATGACAGCAATAGTCACTGGAATAGAGATGCAAATTAGAGGTGTACAAATGATTAGAGAGAAGAGAACTAACCTCCACAAAGTGAGGAAGATGTGTCAAAAACAACATGACACAAGTACAAGACTTTATCAACTAACTAGACACCACACCTAAAAAAAGTCTTGAATAGGTAACACCTAACTAGGCTTAATAAAGTCATGTATTTAATTAAAAACACTTATAATACTTAAGTCTAATTATTATTATACATATCTAATAATCTTTATTGGCATTTTCCATGAGGTAATATGGAAGCCCCCTAAGAATTGCTTATTCAACCAATTTGAGGACCTGTCTATTCTCCATTGACTAAATTTTAGAAAACTGAAAAACACAATAGATTATCGTAAAATTTAGCATTTGTTCTTCATGATGTACATATTTTTTGGTGGAAAACAACAAAAAATTTGCAAAAAAATTATATTTTCACAAATCTAGATTTTTTTGTTTATATATATATA
>MU223482.1:29973-59015 GCA_018584345.1 Thuja plicata
CATCACCTAGATCCAATGAGTGCTAAGTGTTCCATTCATTCTCATGAGAGATGGGTTCATGTGAACCACTACTCATGAATTATGGGTCAATGAGTTTGACTCAAAAACTACACAGTTGAATCCTGGTTTCACAATTCTAAAAATCAACCTTTGTCGATTGAAGCATTGTGCTTAGAAATAAAAACATCTTTCACATCATCCCTATGTTTCACCGTCTCTGGCATCGCAAAACGGAAGTAGAAGCTGGTATGCAATGTTTGATCACTGTTTGTATTGAGTATCAGTTTGTGATGTTTTTCTTCTTATGCAAAGGTTTTGATTTGGTGACCATCTGTTTCTATTGACGTTTCGTTCTATGTTTGATTCAGCTTTCACCCAACTCTTAATGGCTTTGCAACGCGAAAATGAAAGAATTTGAATTCAAAAAGTAACTAATCCTGATTCACACTTTTACTAGGCCTCACACTGGAAACAATTTACATTTTAATACAGAAGTTCTGTCGTTCAGTTTTTTCGGTTTGGAATTTTGTGATATACATAGGGTATTTGGGCTTTTGACTTCATTCGCATAAATAATCACAGGCTTTGTATTGCACAAGATTCACCTCACTAATTTTTTTTAAATTAATATTTAGAATAAAAAAAATTCAATTTTATTAAAAACTAATATTGTAAATCAGACACTAATTTTATTTGATCAATGAAATTATTTAAAATTTTAAATAAATTATTACACTAATAATAGATTCTCTTCCGGTTGTGGTAATGGCTGCTAGGGTTCGATATAATGCGAAAAAATTACGGCATGAAAACCCCAAGGGCTCTATCAGTCATTTTCATTCTCGTGAGAAAGTCACCACAGTTTTGGGGGGTTCTCCTAAAACTATCTCTGATAAGCGACTTCCTCCGCCTTTTAAAGTCATTGGGGCTCCTCCCAATCATGATCCCGCATGGGATGTTTTTCATGTCAGGAATAATGATATGCCCTCAACAGTTTCACGGATTCCTTCATTTTGGAATGCGAATGATGAAAAGGTAGCATCTTTTCCACAACATAAAGATATTGATGATTCTACAATTTTTTCTCCAGATACACATGGTCTTCATTCAAACGATGGGATATCTTTCCCGAATGTGAGTATGATCGATGGTGTTGGGACGAATTAGGTATGGATTTGAATCCCCAACATAATTATTGATAATGTCCCTGATTTATGGCGTGGTATTGATTTGATTTCAAGAGGTATAATTATTATGGTATGGGGTAAACCAATTTCATTATCTACGTTGCAAAAATTGGCGACAACTCATTTTGTGGGAATATTGTATTTTCAAGTATTGTCGCCTGATACATTTGTCATTATCTTTGGCTTTGAATCTACGCAATCTCAAACTGTATCAAAAACCTTTTTAAATATGGATGATAATGTTTTAAAATCTTCCTAGAAACCCTTTTATCAAGTGGGTCAATCCCTAATTGAGGCAACTCCTATCTGGATTTCTCTTCCTAGTCTGCCTTATGATTGTAATGATCTTCGGGTTCTTAAAGAAATTGGAAACTCATTTGGTACCTTTGTTAGATCTTATCGATCTATGGTTGAAAATAAGAAGGAAAAAAAAAATTGTGTTTTATTATCTAAATCCTCCCTTGTTCCTAGTATTTGTAAATTTGATTCGCCATTTGGCACTTGGAGACAACCTCTTGTGAAACATTTACATACTTCAGCTAAGCCTCAGATTACTATTGACATGGCACTCTTTACTCAGTTTTCTAAAGCAAGAATGGAAGTCTTTGATACCAGCAAGAAAGTTAAACCCATTGCTAATGTGGCTAAAGATAATAGGACAGCCTCTCCCTTTCAGGCCTTCTCACCCACCCCTTTCTTGTCCTACCCCCCGCATAGCCCTTCCTTACATTTCCAAATCCCTGAGATCCTTCCTTCTGGTGTTCCAACTTCTCCTTTGAAACCATCCCTTACTACTTAGCCTTCTAAATCGCCTCTTCCTTCCACCGATTTGGTCTACATTGGCTCTCCTCCTTTGCAAGCATCTTTAGTTCAGCCTTCACCCTCTCAAGTTTGTCCACCTATTCAATCTAGTTCTTGTTCTTTGGAGACTCTTCCCAATAAGATCCCAATATCATCTTTATATGATGATGCTATTTTCGATAATCCTTATTGTATCAATCCACCTAAACAAGTGATTTCACAGGTTCGGGGCATTATTACGACAACCAATGTGGTTTTAAATAAAAATATAACTGATTCAGTTTTTTACTATTTCGATGCATCATTATCTTGGTTGGAATGTATAGGTGAGATCCCAATGTCAAAAAATCCATATGATATGTTACCTCCGGATATAGATCCATCTTTGCATGAGGTTCTTGATACCTTTTATGCCTCTCCTATTGGGATGAGGGATAATAAGGATCATTCTTTTATGCTATATTTTCAGTCTCCCTCTATGAAGGGGTCTCCTACATCTATTGATAAAAGTAGGGGGAGACCTTCTTATAATTCCAAAACTATGAATGAAATTAATGTTGGGATTCAATCTACAGTGCCTTCTTTGAATATTACTTGGAAAGGGGAAAAAATCCTTTTGAACTAATCCACCTACTACTAAGGCAGCAAGAGCAAAGAGAAACCTCCACCCTAAGTATGTTGGGAGTGTTATCTCTTCTTCAAAAATGGCCTAGGAAAGGAGGGGAAGTGAGGCTTCCCCTCTGGATCAATGAGGATCTTCTCTTTTAATGTTAGGGGTTTAAATGCCCTAACAAAAGGTGGCTCATTATGAACCAATAACTTAATGCTGATTTTGATATTGCACTTCTATAATAAAATAAAATGATTGATGCAGCTGCTACCATTATTTTTAATTCATGGCAGTTAGGTAATTTTTGGTCTTCTCCTTCTTATGATGCATTGGGAGGTCTTGTGGTGATTTGGAAACCTCATCAGGCATTTATTGAACAAATTCCATGGGTAGGCATTGGATGTTATCATTTGTTAAATCCTTTCATTCCAACTTATCCTTTTGGGTATTCAATATATATGGCCCCACTTATATTTCTAAGAAAAATAAATTATGGGCCCTTCTTGGGGAAATGATTAGGATGCTAGAAGGGGACTTAATTATTTTGTGTTGTGATTTTAATGCAATTTTGAATAATGGTGACAGAACTGGTGGTGTTCTTCCCTCCCCAAAGGTTATGATGGATTTCGACCAGTTTGTGACAGATTGTAGTTTGATGGATGTTTCTCTCAAAGTTGGTAAGTTCAATTTAACTAATCGTTGCACGCATTCCTCTAATATTTTTGATCAGTTGGATCGGTTTCTTCTTGCTGATCTATGGCTTAACACTGAAATTGACTATCACTCTTCTATTTTTCCCTTCTTGGGCTTTGATAATTTTCTAATTTCATTAGTCATCTCTGAAAACTCCTCTCATCAAAAACGTACTTTCAAATTTGACCCAATGTGGTTTCAGGATCCTTCTTTCATCCCCCTTTTGCAATATTGGTGGGCTAATTTTCCATATGTGAAGGTGACCCGTCTCTACAGGTGGGTTGAAAAAATTCAGCTCCTTAAAAGTAAAATTAAAGAGTGGAATACCCATCATTTAAAAAATATTATTCATGAAAAAGAAAGGCTTTAATCTCAACTTAATACTTTGAATGAACATGTTATTATTAGTGGCATGTCTGCTCAAACCTTTTCACGGGAAAAGAAACTCAAAATAGAACTAGAAGTACTTTCTTGACCAGAGATCTGCTGGAAATAGAAATGTTGGGAGTCTTGGTTGGTTGATGGTGATAGAAATACAAAGTATTTTCATGCTACCAAGTTGAAGCATCTTAACAACAAGATAGTCTGCATTGAATCCTCACAAGGGTTTTTGGAAGATGGGAATGATATTATTGTTTAAGGCACATCTTTTTTCAATAATTTATTATCCAAACAACAAAATCATTATCCATATACCTTTTTGGATTCCATTAATTTGTGTGTATCTTATTCTGATAATATAATTCTCATGTCCCCTTTTACACTACAAGAACTGAAAGAGGTTATTTTTAGCATGGCCCTAGATAAGGCTCCAAGGCCTTATTGGTTTACTATTCTTTTATTTCATAAATGTTGGGATTTTAATGGATATGAAATCTTATTGACCTTAAAAGGGGCTAGGACACATAAAAATATGCTTAAGGACTCAATCACATGTGGATTACCCTGATTCTTAAAATAGGCAGTCCCAAAACTTATGCTGATTTTCATCCTATTTCTCTATGTAATTCACTTTATAATATTTTTACTATGGTTTTTTTTTTTTGGCAAAATATAATATTTTATTTATATTAATAATCTACTTCAAAAGAGCTCTCAGAGAAAGAACTAGTAAAGAAAACTCTGTTTGTTACCCATTCCTCTACAAAAAAGAGCCAAATTACTCAGATATGATCATGACAGTGTTCCAAAACCCAAACCCAGACGGTCAAGCATGACCGATTACAAAATGAGGCCCTACACAGATGGCCAAATATGGTAAAATTTTTGAAAAATGTGTAGGGACCTAAATACAAATGTTTAGAACATGCTATGTACATTATATTCAACCCCAACCCAACCTAGTCTAAGAAGATTACATGATTTGCATATACGTGCATGTTACAATATAAACATGAAAAGATGGTGATAACAAAAATATCTTGCAGCAAGCATCCTTTACAGTTAATAAGTCTGTCAGAACCAAGTGGGAAGAGATCCTGCAAAAACCATGACATGGATATCCCCTGCAAAATCAAGTGAAGGAATCCACTAGGTAGCCAAGCTTGCACATTAATATCATGATGATGTTGGTACAGAAATTGGTGGAATCCCCTCAGAGGATGCATTGCCTGTACTAGATGACACATTCACTTCTTCAGAAACAGAGACCAATTTCACAATTTGCATATGAGACTGTAATGCAATCATAGCATACACTTTAGCAAAAGCTTTCCCTCTATCTACCACATTGAAAGGGGAAGAATTCAAAAGATGATCAAGCAGCATAATAGAATTTTCTGAGATGTAGTCCTTAATGGCAGCAAGAAGCATAATGTATTTATCAGAGCTGAACAATAGGTGCCTTGGGAACACACTTCCCACATGAGTGTCTTGCAACCAGAAGTTATAGTTCTGAATAGCAGATAGCAAGGTGTTGTCATGCAAAAAGTGTGACCTTATACACCAATTAGAAATTGCAATTATCCTGCGAATACTTCAGGCACATTTAGGACAGTGAACATTAAAAATTAGTGCAAGCGCCTCATCAGAAACAACACCTTCAAAAGGAACTTCCAAATTTGAAACAAATATCTTCACCCGAAGATTGAGAGACCTGAACTCATCGACATATCTATGCAAAGCCATGAAACCAAATACTTTGTGCAAAGCAGAGAGAAATAAAGTATAATTTGAACAAAAGCAACAGGTTAGAAACACTCCAAACATAAATAGTAGTTTGAAGTATCTCAACATGTGCAAACAGAATAGATCATAGCAATGTATTATCATAAAGAAGAATGGAAAATCCCAGTCCATTAATGATAAATATACCGAGAATAATCTCTAAAAAATCCTAATCATAAATAAGTAATGAAGTTAAGCATGAGAAAAATCAAATCACCCAATTCGAGCTAACCAGACCTCTGATAAGTATGATCATGTGAAAAATCATGTCACCCTACACAGATGACAAAATACATATGAATACCTTAATTGCTGACAATAAGTGCCAGTAAAATAAAGAGGAAATGATGATATAGTAATCATTAAGGGAAAGGACAGGATTACACACCATCTATAAAATAATGGTTACCATATCATCATTTATAAAGCCACTAGAGAAACTTCATACTCGTAACAAAAAACCAGTAGAGGACCCTTTAATTCAAAGGTAACAATTTAAACCCGATCTTAACTCAAATGATTGATAAAGGAAACAAGACATAAATCATGTTGTAATTACATTGTCTGATTATTTTTCAAATAAAGATAATTATGTAAATGAAGATTCTTCTTTAATTAAGTTAAAAATTGGTAAATGCGAATGAGAGTTAATGGTAGAAGAAGGATAGAAAAGGTTTTCCTCATTAACCCCATAGTTGGCAAGCAAGCCAGCCAACCGATTACCTTCTCTAAAAGTGTTTGAAATAAAGCACTCCTGAAATGAATCCAATAGAAACCAAATCCTAGATAAAACATACTGAATAGATCTAGAAAATGAAGTTCTTTTGATACATGCATTAATAATGACTGAAGAGTCACCTTCAACATGAAGATGATTTACATTAAGCTTCTTGGCAGCAAGTAGACCATGAAGTAATGCGTAAGCCTCTGCCATATTATTAGTGCCTGAAGGAATAGAAAGAGCCTCTAAATAAATGATATCACCTAAGTGGTTACGAATAGAAAAGCCAATACCTGATTTACCTGGGTTGCCTTTTGAGGCTCCATCAAAATTTAGCTTTACAAACCCATTTTGAGGAGGAGACCATTTGATTCCAGATCTAAATTTAGTTTTGTCTTTAGAGCATATTGGAAAAGGAAGAATCGGGAAATCCAAACCCTGCCATACTTTTATAGCAAGGTTATCCCAAGAAGAGAAACCCCTTTGTCCATTGAATTTTTGAACATATGCATTGGTAACTTCTATGATTGAAAATTTAAGCCTTTTAAGAACTTCTTGAATATTAGAAGGTGAATTAAGGAAAATTCTTTTGTTCCTCTCCCACCAGATTGCCCAGATTATCTGCGAGGGGGAACAAATCCAAATGGAGGAAAACATAGCTTTAGGAAACAAGCAACACCATGGCTACAATAAGTCCCAAATGGTGGCAGGAAGTGGCATTGAATAATTCAACAAATTGAGAATAAACATACAACATTCCTGAGCAAAAGGACAGTTTAAAAAAAGATGATCATTTGACTCTTGGAATTGGTTACATAAAACACAGGAAAAATTATTCATAATATTCAATCTGGCTAGTCTATCACTTGTAATAACTTGATTCTTCAACACAAGCCAAGAAAAACAACCAGCCTTAGGGAGAATAGACTTGTGCCAACAAAATAGAAAAGCCCTGTGTCTAGATCGATTATTTAGATTTGCTTGAATAGCCTCGTATCCTAACTTAACAGAATAATTAACATCAGTAGATGCAGACCAAAAAAGACAATCAGGAAGATTTGAAAGAAAAGAAACTTGAGATGACAAAAATTTATTTGCACTGGATGCATCCTGAAGTGAAATTGGGAAGATGGAGAAATCAACGCAATTGACTAAACCTGAATGAATTGAAATATGAGACACATATGAAAGAAAATTAAAGCCCTTAAGGGAAGAGACAGATTCCCAAAAATTTTGAAAAATTGGTAAAGTACTTAAAGGGGGCAAGCCAGTCCATGAATCAAGCTAGAAATTTATTGACTCTCTATTATTTACTTCCCAAGAGATAGCTGATGTGACCACATGCCTAGCTTTCATCAAAAAATTCCAAATAGAAGAGCCTTTTTGGGGGTCTAGAACAGATAGAATCCTTGAGGGGTCCAGGGAATCAAGATATTTTTCTTGCATTAATTGACACCATTTCACATCAGGTTGAGTATACATTTTCCATATCATTTTTCCTCCAAAAGATAAATTCTAAGAAACCAGATTATGTAGACCCACTCCTCCCAAAGGTAAAGGAGAAGACATATTAGTTAGTGACACAAGAGGGATCATTTTTTCACCTGTCATATTAGTTGTCCATACAAAATCCCTAATTAATTTATTAATTTGATTGATTACAACTTTTCGGGCAAGGAGGACTGAAAAATAATAGTTAGGAATAGTTGATAACACAGTCTTAATTAAGAGAATTTTGCCAGATAATGAGAGCCATTTTTCTTTCCATGCTAAAACCCTTGATTTAATACGAGCAATCACTACATTCCAATATGATGACTTATTTGACCCCATAAAGAAAGGAACTCCTAAATAGGAAGATGGAAGATCGTCAACAAGAAATCCTAGAATATTGATAATCCTTTGAGCTAATGGTTGCTTCACATTAAAAATCAAAATTTTAGATTTTTGGGAGTTTACTTTTTGACCAGAAGCAACACAGTAATTATCTAGAATATTCTTAACTTGTCTAGCCTCATTAATGGAAGCCTTTCCAAAGAATAGAGTGTCATCAACAAATAAAGAATGTGTAACCGAAATAGATGTGCCCAGGATATGGATGCCTTGCCAAAGATTCGAAGCATGAAATTCATTAATAGTTCTACTAAGAGCTTCAGCCGTTATAATAAATAAAAAGGGGGATAAAGGATCCCCCTGCCTGACTCCCTGAGTCGAAGGGAAAAATCCCACTGGTGATCCGTTGATCAGAATAGAAAAATAAGCACCAGATAGACAAGCCTTAATCCATTTGCACCATTTTTTTGAAAAACCAAATCTTGATAAGACTTCCAAGAGGAAACACCAATTAACTCTGTCATATGCCCTCATCATATCTATTTTAACAATGAAGGAAGGAATATCATGAGACTTAACTGAATGCAATGTCTCATGAGCCGAAATAGTTCCATCTGTTGTATCTCTACCAGGGACAAAGCCTCCCTGTTCACGAGAGATAATCTTGGGAATAATATGTTGAAGACAAAGGTAAATAGCCTTGGTAATAATATTATAAATGGTATTGAAAAGGGATATAGGGTGAAAATCAGCAAAGGTTTGAGGGTCATCAATCTTGGGAATAACCACTAGATTAGTAGTATTAAAACTCTTTAGAATAGAAGAACTCTTCCTGGATTCTTCCAATACTTCTAACAAATCAAATGCAATGACATCCCAAAGCTTCTGATAAAAAAGTCCTGTAAACCCATCAGGACCAGGGGCCTTATCTAAAGGCAGGGAGAATACAACTTGCCTTACTTCTAACAATGTAAAAGGGGCCATTAAGATCATATTATCCTCTACCAATATTATGGAAGGGATATGACAAAGGACTTCATTAAATTTCCCAGAATCAATATTAGTATTGGAAGGGGCTAACAGATCTGAGAATAATTTTACTCCTTGCTGTTCTATATCCTTTTTATCAGACAAAACATCACCGTGATCATTTTTTATAGTAAAAATTGTTTTTGCCACTTTTTTATGTTTAGCTGATGCATGAAAAAAATTTGGTATTTTGATCACCAGATTGTAACCATAATTCACGGGATTTTTGCCTCCAAATTTTTTCCTCTCTAGCACATAATTCTGACCATTCCCCCTGAAGAGTCTTTTTTTTATCATATGATAGTGTGTCTAAGCCATTGCTGATAATATGTTGATTAATATCAGATAATTCTTTCTCCACCCTAGAATTTTTATCAAAAATATTTTTAAAGACGTTTACATTCCAAGCCTTAATGTGATTTTTGACAAACTACAACTTTTTAAAGAATTGAAACATCTTGGTCCCCTTGTCTAAAGGTGCAGATTGCCACCATTGTTTCAAAAGAGAGTTAAAAAGAGGGTGTCTAAACCAGACAGCTTCAAATTTAAAGGAAGACTTCCGAATAGAAGTCAAAGGTACATCAGATGATTGAATATGTAACTGAATCAAAAAATGATCTGATTCTGAAAAAGGTAGGATCTCTGATGTTAGGGAAAATTTTTCTAACTTCCAAACATGGGACACCAAGAATCTGTCCAATCTAACCGCAATCTGGAGAAAGCTTGATCTTCGATTTGTCCATGTAAACTGACCATTGGAAGGAGTAATGTCATGAAGATCATTATCCAACAATTTTTTTTTGAAATCAAAGATAACTTTATTAGGAGTGATTATTCCTCCCTATTTGTCATTTGGATTTAGTGTTGCATTAAAATCACCAGCAAGAAGAAATTTTGTTGAAGGAAATTGTTGAATGATAGTGGTTAAAGATTGCCAAAGACAGAGTTTTGTAGCAGAAGCTGTGGGGCCGTAGACATTGATGATAAGAAAATTCAAAGAAAAGTGTTTAACACTCAGTAACTACCAATTGGTATGAGATTGAAGAGGAAAAATAGTAACCGATCTAGGATTCCATAAAACTACCAATCCTCCAGAAGCTCTGATAGCTGGGACAAAAGAAGAATCCCACATGGACCATTTTTGGATTGAGCTTTTAAAACTATCAAGAGATAATTTTGTTTCTAGAATGAGGATAATATCACTCTAAGTAGAATTAAGCCTTTGCTTAATTCTATTTCTTTTTTCAGGGGCATTAATGCCCCTGACATTCCATGAGACAATTTTCATTGAGGACAAGGAGAACACTTGGTTCTCCTTGTCAAACATCTTTTTGAAGAAGAAAAACTTTTGTCCAATATAGATTGAACACCAGTCTCAATTTCCTCCAAAGCTTTTGTGAGCTTTGACTTTCTACCTCTCTTTTTTGGTGTTTGTGCATTCACTTTCAGAGAGAGTGGGGTCTGAACAATGGATGACTTAACTGGATATGAAATGGGATCCAGAGGCACAAAAGAATCTTCTATGTTATCAGCTTGAAAATCCTCAAGAGCCAAAGAGGAGGTATTAAGATCCTTAGAATTTCCCAAGACATTAATGTCCTCATACTTTTCTGAATTATCAAAATCTTTAATGGAATTATCAAAAATTTTAATGGAATCATCATAACATATCTGATAATCTGAGAACAGATTAGTATTATCAAGGGTAGCAGACATAATTTCTGTACTCAGAATATCAATATGATCCATGGTTAGTTTCTGAAGTTTAATAGGTTCTGTTGAAAACATCAACTTGTTTATAATATTTTCCATCATTGAAGGATCTATGTCCTTCTCAACAAACAAGTATTCATTGAAATATTTAGGGGAGATTTTAATTTTTGAGAAATCCACAATATTAAGAACAGAAATAAGAATGGGAAGGAGCCATCTTAGCATGCTAACAAAAGAGTTAATGCCATCACAATGTACAGTATTAAAATTTGTAAAGGGTATTATTTGTTGTTCTTCTTCTGAATATTCAATAATCTCATTAACAGGTTTAGGATTTGGTATTTCCAACCTTGTATCTGTATTAGATTTCGGGGTTGGAATACCATTTAAAACATCAATGCTTATATTATGTTTGAGAGGATCAGACTTCTGCAACATTAGAGAGCATTTCTCTAGAAAAGAAGTCTGGTCCTCACAAACCACTAGTTTTGAACTATTAGGATCTTTGCATTGATTTGTAAAGTGACCCAAGACATTAGTATATTGGATTACTGTCTTGGCATATTGAACAACAAAATGCTGATATCAAGATCCCCATTTAGATTGTAAGTTAATTCCTAGAGGAAATGGTTTAGAAGTATCCAATAAAACACAAACATGAATAGATCTATTTAGCTTCTCTAGAGGTATTAAATCATGTTTGACAAAAGAGCCTACTTTATTTGCAATGGATTCAACAACATCCATATCCCTATATTCAATAGGCAAAGATGGAATCTCAATCTAGAATGGAATCATAGCACAATCCAAATCGTTCACATTAAAATTAGGGCTCCAAGTTTTGACAGAAATACCCAAACCCTCGCAGAACTAGTATGTGGATTTGAGGATTTCATCTCTAGATTTTGTAGATGAAAACATAGCCAAAAAATAATTCTCACCATAGTCCATGTAAAATAGATTAGAAAAATATTTCCAGTTCTTACATGCCCATTTATGAAACTCAGAAATCGGGATAACAGAACAAATTTTGCCCATAATAAAAAATTGCTGCATATATGAAATTTGTGCTTCTAACAAACCCTCAAGTAGATAAAGAGAAGGAGGCTCCGAGATACTTACCTGATCATCGTTCTTATTATTCTCCTTGTGAGAAGGCTTTCTTCCTTGATGCCCTAGATTGATCTTATGTGAAGGTATTAATTGTGACCTAGAGACATGGGTTTGTAAAGGAGAAACCGAGTTGGAATATTTGGGTGGATAAAGGGATGAATAGAGAAGAATATTATTTGGTGTAGTAACAAAATCAGGCGATTGGATGCTAATAGAATTAGGCTAGGTGACAAATGGAGGAGAAAAATGATTATTGTGGCGAGGCTAAAATTGCTTACCAGATCAAACCACATTCGGTTTGCCTCAAGATTACCAGGATTTTGAAATTGTTCGGCCATATTGAAACCCTTTACTCGCCATTTTTCCTCCATTGTAACCGCCTTTAGGAAAAATCATGCCCTGATCACCTCTGATATTCTGAGCTCCATTCATATTCATCTGCGACCCAAGCTTCAGAAAATTTGACTCATAATCAGCAGAAAACCCATCATGAGGCCAAGGAGAAGAAGCCTTCTGTGAAAACCCTTTGTTATTTTGAGTGCGGCCACTTTGTGGATTCTGATAAAACCCTAATCGACCACCTTTTCCTTCAATAAGACTTACCTTCTGAGGATTTTTTCTCCTCACTATTTGTTTCTCAATGAATGGTTTGAGATGATCATATGATGGCCTGGCCACACGCATATCAGGTTTTCTACAATCAATAAACTTATGACCATAGAGGAAACAATTAAAGAAGTACCCAGAGAAAACCTTAACTCCTCCATCATTAGTGTTACTTCTAGAATTTAGGCGGGATGGCTTTACAACTTTCCCATCCATGCTTACGTTTAAATGGTTCAATTTTTACTAAGGTTATTTCAACCCGGAAAGCTAAAATTATCCCCAATATCATTTTGGAGGAACAAGGTGGTTTTTTTCCTGGTAGGGAAACCCCAGAATGAGCCATATTTTCTCATGAAATATTACATTCTGTTCATTTATAGAAGAAATCTACAATGATTCTAAAATTAGACATGATGAAGGTATACGACCGTGTTGCCTCCAGGGATTTCTCATTACGGTCCTTAAGAAGTTTGGTTTCATAAAAATTGTGTCAAATGGATATATTGTTGCATATAATCTCCTTCATTTTCTATTATCATTAATGGGTCTCCGAGGAGTTTTGTCTCTTCCTCAAGTGGCATTCGGCAAGGTGACCCCCTATCCACCTTTCTCTTTATCCTTACGGCTGAGTTTCTAAGAGAAGATATTTGTCATGCCAAGTCCATTCAATTATGGAAGGGTATCTCATTTAATTTTAGTGATTAGGTCTACACTCATAACTTATTTGCAGATGATACTCTTTTCTTTGGTGAAGCCACTTTGACCGAAGCTCATAATATTAGGAACATTATTGATGATTACTCTATGGCTTCTGTTCAATTGATTAATCCTTCCAAATATATGATTTTCTTTCTGAATGTTCCTCCTTTGGTTCAAAATATTTTCTTAGATTTTGGGGTTTTCCTTTAGATGAATTCCATTGTCGGTATCTCAAGGTTCCCTTTTATACTAGGTCTAAGAAACATTTATTTTGGGTTAAAATTATTGTATCAATTTCTCAGAAAATTCTATCGTAGAAACATAAATGGCTTACCTTATTAGATAAATTTCTTATGATCAAATCAGTTTTAAATATTATTCCTATTTATTTGATGTTGGTTTTGAGCATGCCTAAATGTTCTATTAAGGAAATTCAATTAGTTTTGAGGGACTTTTATGGGCTGATAATAGGTCTCAAAAGAAAAAACTTCCTTTACTTTCTTGGCATAAGTTCTGTACTTCAAAGTTTGCACACGGATTAGGTATTCGGGATATGTTTCTTCAAAATAAAGCCCTTGATGCCAAACTTCTTTTGAAGTTGTATCGTAATCCAGATTCCAAGTGGTCTAAGCTAATGAGTGCTAAATACCTCAATTTAGATAATCATGAATGTATTTTCTCAAATCTTTCTCTCCCTAGCGGATCTACCATGTGGAATTTTGTGTTCTTGTCGTGATGTTAATCTCCCTTGTTTATCTTGTCTAATACATAATGGTCCTAAGGCATGATTTTGGGAAGAGTCCTGGAATGGGCATAAGATGCTTTGTCATATTCAGTACTGGTATCTGTTGGATGAACAATAAAAAATTTCTTGGGGCTCTAAAGTTTCTCACTACATTTATCTCAATAATGATACTACTATTTGAAAAGATATTTCTAAATTTTGTAATTCCTCTAAGTTGGTTTCACAATTGGAGCATTAATTTAATTCCCATACTATTATTTATTCTTCTAAAGAGGATGCCATCTAGTTGGGTTCTCCTTCTGGCGAGTATTATGTGAAGAATGGTTATATTTCTAATTTTCCTACGCATGCTCTTTACTTTTGGCCCTCTATATTATTATGGGGAGTGGCTTATCTCCCTAAGGATGGGGAATTTGCATGGTTGTCTATTCAAGATGAAGTATTAATAGGTAGGCTGGATAGATTAGGGATAACAACTATAGTTCCTTGCATTCTTCATTGTCCTTTTGTTTTGGATTTTTGGTAAATTGGTTATTTCATAGATTGGGGTGTATTGCAGTTATTGGCCCTGACTTTTGTGAGAATTTCAAGGCATGAGACTTTTTACATAGATCTTCTACCCTTTCCCCCCTTAGGGAGATAATTCCTTCCATTTTAATATGGTCTATTTGGCTTGAGCATAATGAAAGGGTGTTTAAAAATAAGCATGCTTCTTGGGATGAAGTAACCTTTAAAATTGAGAAATCTATATCTAAATTTATGTTATTATATCATATTAAAATTATCAAGTCTTCCAAATATTTCACTAAATAGGACTTATTTATTCATGATAATTGGTCACTTCTGCAAACCCTTCCACCCCATGGGTGTAACCTAATAATTCATCTCGGCTATCTCACGTTCACCTGATACAAATAATGTCATAGAATTGGAAGCACTTCTCCTTGGTTTAAATTATGTTACATCTTTGAATATTCCTAATCTTATCATTGAAGGTGACTCTATGGTCGTTTATAATATTATCTTGGCTAAGAAATTTTCTTGTTGTAAATTGAAATATCGATTAGACCTAGTCATGATGAAATTGGTTTGTTTTCAGCTTTATGAGTTTAAACATTGTTTCCGCGAAGCTAACATGGGTGCAGATTTATTGGCTAACAAGGAAATTTATGGTAATGTGCTTTTGCAGGAACCTGAAGGTAACTCATTACCTTATTTGTATTGAATTTAAATATGTTGTTATAAGGTTTGATTTTTCAGGATATTGATCATCTTTATTTGGGTAATTACCTTAATCAGTGCAATGGGTAGTAGGTGTTGCCTCCATTCATGGTATCGTATAAGGATTTTATTATGGGAATGAGGATGATTATTTATTGTCATATATTCATATCAGATTTTAACTCTATATCATTGGTGGATGGTGTTATGCATATACATGATTCAAAATTAGTTTCATCTTTTGGGTTTGCTGTGGTGAAGGCCTTTTCACCTCAAACAGGCTCGATGATATGTTCTTTTCTTTTTTTCCTCTTCATCCAATAATTTGGAGTATGTTTATGTGATATCTATGAATTTTGTCCATGCTATTGGATGTTTTGAATTTACTTCGGTCTTTGGCTTTGTTGTGGCACAACCCTTACCTCAAAAAGGTTTCTTCTTCATCCAATAGTTTGGAGTAGTTATGAGGTGCTTATAAATTTTTTCCATGCTTTTGGATGTGGAGATGATAGAAATTTCATTATTTTTCTTTTATAACCATTGTACACTTGAGGTTATATCCTGGTACTGCAGGCTCATTGGTGGTTGTCCGTAATCTATTTTTGGCATCCTCTTTTATGTTATTGCATCTTATTGATAGGGGTATCTATGATTTGTGTCCATGCTTTTGATTTTTTTGAATTTGCTTCAGCCTTTGGGTTTGTTGTGGTGAATCCCTTACCTCTTAGGGGCTTCATTTCATTTTTATCTAATACTTAGGATTAGTTATGAGGTTTCTATGAATGTTGTCCATACTATTGGATGTATAGTACACCCTACCACTCTAATATATGTGAAATTTTTGAATTGAATGTAAATTAAGGCTCATATCACGCTTACTTTGGTAGCTTCCTCCTCGGACAGTCTCTTTGCATAGTCTCTTTCAATAGAGTGGATGATTACAAAGATGAGAGCATCATTGACAATCTTGTAATTGAGGATTTTATCATCCATCTTTTCTTTCCTAAACAGTTGAGGGTACACAATGAATGTCTGTTCATTTGGTTTCCCAGAGGCACTTCTCTTCACCAACCCTAGGTATTCTGCCCTGGCTAACAAGTAAACCATATATGAGGTCATATATAAATGAGGGTTCTTCCTTACTACAGTCAACTTCTCATCTAGGTTGTCACTCAGGATGGTATCCCAATAAAACCTAGCTCTCATACCCTTGATCCTTTCAATCATAAAAATTGTCCAATGTTCGAGTTGGAGGGATTGAGGCAGTCCATATATCCTATTGAGCATTGTGATCTTGCCTGGATATCATATTTTAAGTATCCTCTTCTCAAGCATATTCTTTCTAGCTTATTCATGGGAAGGGACTGGATAAAATATGCTTTGTTCATGATCTCATAAGTATCCAATGTGTTGTTCTTGAACTATTCTAGATCTTTGTTGACTAAAAATTCATAGAATCTATCAACCCCCTTTGGCAAGTGGAAGACATCTTCAATGTTGTCTAGTGTGATATCAAGGACAATATCCCCTACTATATTCTTTACCACTCTCTCATTTGGGATGTAATGGTACACAAGATTCATGATGAGATCTGAGGATAGGATGGACACTAGGTGCGCTACAACATTGACTAGACTTAAAAGTACTAGAGCAGTGTAGTCAGCCAATCTCCCATTGGGGTTAGCACATCTAGTGAGAAACTCATTCCAATCAACATTTCCAATGTCAGTATTGGTGACCTCACTATACTGGTTTCCAACCTTTGAGGCAATGTGGTACCCTTTGAATAGGTACTTCATTGGTGATCCAACAACCTTTTATGGCATTCTAGAAGGAAACATGAAACTATTAGTAAAATTTATTGAAAACAACTACCTAAAGGAAAGCAAAAATAGAAGAAAAAACCTAGAGAGTCATGTCCAGGAATTTGAAACTATTAAGGAACAACTTTTATGTGATTTTCGGCCATTCGAACCTTCAGATAGGGGTAAAAGCACAAAGCTATGCCACATTTTAGGACCACTTATCAGCACAGCTAAATTTGAGTATTTCTAAATAAAAATTAATTTTCTTCAAACATATGGTCTAGATAGATTCATTCTAGCTAAGCTAGATAAGTGGTTAAACTTTTCCAATTGGAATTGTCTATTAAATTCATATTCTCTACCAATTACCAAATAAATAAAATTATTTCAGAAAATTGATGTTTCAATAACCCCTACTCTTTTTAATGATATTTAAAAAATAAATAAAAAATACCCTTTTGTAGAGCTCACAGTCAAGATTATTGTCATATAAATTTTATTGTGCTTTGATTAGATCTAATATATTATAATTTCAAAATACAGCAAGTAGATATTTTAACATTCGAGAAGATGTTGCTTCAAATAAATTAAAAAATAGTAAATCATATCAAAAAAATTTAAAATTTATATTTAACACTAAAGGAGAGAGTCCTCTTCAAGAATATGTAAAATATTTTTTGAATGGTGTAGATTTGATAGGGGAAATTTGGTGGGAGATGAAAACTGTCGATTTCAAAAAGTTCAACTTTGAGTAGTTATAATGAAAAAATATAAATTCAAAACCAATCTTTCTTCTTTTCTGCAATAGCTATACATTTTATCTACAACATATTTTGAAATCAGAGGAAAAATAGATTATTTGCGTATACTTGTTTCGTGGGAACTAGACCCCAGATTTTCAGCAGTTTTCAGCAATTGAAAAATGGACTTCAAAAATTAAAAAACTATGTCAATTTTTGTTCAAAAAAAATTTAAACAATTATAGGAATAAACTACATCCATTTTTACACATTTCATCAGTTTACATCATCCTCAAATTCTAAATACAAATGCCATTTTTTATGTCATTAAAGTTGAATAGTTTGCATGTCGTGGTCCTTTTCCTTTATAAAAGTGTGACATAGATTTGAACTTTTACCAATAGAGAACGCAGGATCAGCCTCTGAAATGCTGAAAGTATGAATGATAGGCATCCATTGAAGCTTGGATTTAGATTTACGGAGGTCTAAAGGCGCAAAAAGGATCGGTGTGCGAAGGTGCGAAAAAATGTCAAAGGCTCTTGGAAGATGGGCGAGGTTAAAATTTCAGATGTTTGGCATTATGGGGATGGGAAACAACTGTAGACATCAAATGTGTACAAAATGTCAAAATGAGCCTAGCTGATACTATCTCCATTTTTTTGGCATTTAAGAGATCATATATCCTTTGGTGGACAAAAGTGCAAAATGCCAAAATTGACTTATCCACCTATGACTTATCCAAATTTGACTCGAAGCTCACCTAATCTGCTGGGATGAATTTTTGGCCTTTCACAAGATGAAAACCTACGGCTACAACCAACCAAGAAACTAATAAAATGAAAACAAAAACAAGACCGGATGTCCTAGGGCCTAACACCGAGTGACCTAAACCAAAAAATGAAACTAAAACACCTACCAAGAACCAAGGACAAAATGTTGGCGCAACCAAAATAAAAGGGAATAAAACACTGAAATAAGACTAGAAGAAACACTACCTATGAATGAGAGGAAGTGAGATGAACACTAGTGAATACACACAATGAGAGGAAAAAAGATGCACACCAAAAAAACCAGAAAACTAGAAGACAAACAAAAACACAAGTTGAAGACACATATAATTGGAGCTCGAAAAGACGAAAAAATGCAAAGTGAAGAAAACACAAACCATTTCTACCTTTTATAATCACCTCTAATGTCATAATGATTTTCAAACTTTCGGAGGCCAAAATTCCACTAGTCATGAGTCCTACAATTTAGTTTTTCAGAGACTGAAAGTCCGAAAGGACTTTCACTTTGATGTGACTCAGACTTTCAGACTTTCATAGTATTTCAGACAAGAGAAAGGCCAAAAAGACTTATCTTTTCTTCAAAACAAAAGAACAATAGACCAAAGGAGGAGAGGCCCAAAAAATAAAAGAAGAAAAAAGGGGGGTCCCCATGGCCAAGTCGTCCAACAATGTGGTGTGTGTTATGGACCCACAACAAGAACCCTTAGTCTGACTTGTTATGACATATGACCCCTTAAGATGACCTATTACAACATATGACCCCTTAACACACCATATTACAACATATGAACCCTTATGGCATATGACCTTAATATTCTATACGATTCCTTAATCTAACCTTTTCTGATGTTTAGATCTTTTTTATGATGTTTAAATTTACTTATGATATGTTTTTATATTATGTATAGTTAGATATTGTTTTAAAAATTGTACTTTATTACACATCTCTCTCTCTCTCTCTCTCTCTCTCTCTCTCTCTCTCTCTCTCTCTCTCTCTCTCTCTCTCTCTCTCTCTCTCTCATATCCATAATTTTGTATTGTATAAGTATAATTTTAGACTTAGATATTAGTTTCCATTTTACATGCACTTGTACTTAATTGTTAACACTTAACACATGTTATCCCTAGCTGGCCACACATGATAGGGATGCACCTGGGAGTCAAGGTGATGCACCTAGAGGTCAGGATGTAGTTGAGGGTTAGGCATTTGATGTTGGTGCACACCCTATTCCATGTCGTATTGCAAATATTGTGAGCATTTTTTAGACTACTCAAATACAGATGGACTGACTTCGAGACTCCATTAATAGATATGAGGATGGTTTTTATAGAGAAATCTATAGTACTATATTAAGTATTCTGGAGGACTTGAATAGGAGATTGAGATCTCATTATTCTTTTACACCACAGGTTATTGACATGATTTTTTAAGAGTAGAGAGTTGAGGTCTCAAGTGATGTATCCTTAGAGATGGTCCAGAGTCGTATCCCTAAGAATCTCATCAAATGAGAGGTCTTCCCATTTTATGATGGAAAGGCCAAGGTGAGGGCCTATCAAGTTACATAATGTGTGATTCCTCATATAGTATGCTTGATATACCCTCAATTTATTGCAGCACTTGGTCATTATCCTAATAATGACTAGATTCCATTATATTTTGCTAGCAGTTGTAGGTTGAGTTCTGTTTGGGACTAAACGTCAACTATTTAGATCTTCCAAGATATTTTGGTCAGGGGTACAATAGAGTTCTAGATCACAATCAGTATCCTATGGATGATAAATTTGTACCTACTGATAGATAGTTGGTTGGGCAGAGGACTCCAGTAGTGGCACCGACAATGGCTGGTACTTTCAAATACAGTGATCATTTCTTGCTATAGGGAAGTAGTCAACATGATAGGGAAGATTTCTTCTACAGCCACCACCATTACTTCTAACACACTCAACAGATATATTTTGACTATACCAATCTTACCAAGATCATCTTATGAGGATTCATCCAGTACTATTGCAGGCTTGAGTCATGACACATATATTGTTGCAGGTCTTGCTCCACAAGGGGAGATAGTTCTTTCTAGGCATCAAATTCATTTGGATTTGACACTTTACATTTTGGATTATCTCCTACAGTAATATTACTATATTGTAGCCTTGCAAAGGATCCTAATACATTTTTTTGTAGATACTATCAAAGTTGGATAGGGTCTTATAGTTCCACTGATCCAGGACACACAATCTAGTTGTGCACATCATAGTTCAAAACACTCTGCACAACACACTAATCATCATATAACTCCACATGTACAGAGCTAGACATACGAGTTGGAGATGTACAGAGCATAGCTGAGGGCCTAGAGGAAATTGAGAAGCAACTACAAGATTTGATTCAGGTCAACACTAGCACTGATATGGGATCTTGTATAGATATGTTACTGCATCCTTGAGGTTCTGACTCTACACCACTCCCCTCTCACCAACACACACCCATACACTCCTCATTACTAGAGAGGGTTAGGACCGTAGATGGTGTGGGTAATGTAGCTTCTTTTTTTGATATGGTGGTTAGCACACTAATGATCCTCTTGTTCTTGAGACCTAGGTATATAATTTTCTTTTATTTTTCTAGGGATCAATGTACTCTTATTCATTTTTTAGTTTATAGTGAACAATTAATTATATATGTGTGTATTGATGTATGTTCTATGTATAATATTTTGTAGGAACATTTAGTAGATCATATTACCTCTAGTGTAGGCTCAAAGCATGCTCATAGGAGATATTCAGTGGGTACAACACCTACTAGTGGTCAGGTAAATTTTAAATATACAAGTTTAAACAATATGTGTACACTTATGTATTTATATATTTCAAGCACTTTAAATAATATATAACATACATGTATATAAATAATTGTAGTACTAAATTTGCAGGGGTCATTTACTTCTTCATAGCCAGAGGATGTTCATGACACTAAGTAATAGGGTCGCTCTGTTTGTATGCATCTGGATGACTCCCTAGTTTAGGACATGTTGCAGATCTTTGATTTGACACTCGTTATACATTTCATTATTATATGTTTGATATTTTTAGTTTATGATTCTAAACATATATTTATATGCTCTCCAGACCTAGACATAGATGATTTATGTGTTACATTTATGGTGGACATCTAGATGATTTATGATTTGACATTATATAGATTTATGTTTTATACATGTGTTTATATTTGATGTATAGATAAATAGATATTTTATGTGTTTATATTTTATTATATGAATATAGATAAAGATGATTTGATTTGATTATATATATTATAATCTTAACAATGAATCTTTCATGAAGTAACATATAGTATTATCAAGTAGTTCGCATATATTATAATCTTACCAATGAATCTTTAATCAAGTAACACATATTATAATCAAGTAGCATATATATATTATAATTTTAACAATAAATCTTTAATCAAGTAACACATATATTATAATCTTAGTTCAATAAATTTAATACATTGCATGTATAATCAAGTAACAAAGAATATTTTTAATCTTAATACCTATTTTCAATATCAAATGAATGTATAAAAAATCTTCAATTAACATTTATAATTGAAGTAACATGTATATACCAAGTATACATCAAGTCCTAAAACATGAATAAATATAATCCATCTTAACTATAATTCTTAATAATCCATATAATCCATCATAAGTATAATCGATCATAAATAAAATCCAACAAAAATATAGACCAAATTAATATTATTTAGAACATCCCAAGTGGTTCATAACACTCATGGAAAAAATGTAATATTTTGTCATGATCATCACTGTCTAGTCCCCACTTACGATGTCCACGTTTAGATTTAACTGGATGGAGACAAAGGGAGGTAGCAACTATTAGGTGGCTATATTGAAACACCTTTTTTTAGGTTTATAATCAACAAAGTTGTTGGTGCTCAAATTGATAGATGTGATTTCCTATGGATTTCGCTTATCCAATGATGAGAAATACAAGAGATTTTCCAATGAGCGAGGTTTCAACAACCTCATGCAATTTTGGCTCTGTAGAACCAAGGCTGGTAGGCTTGTACCCTAAACTTATCTTCCAAGTCTTCTAAGGGTTTTTTTTTATAGCAGATGAAAGATAACTCCAACTCCTGCTTCTTAAGGTGTTAATAAGATCACAAAACTGAAAATATATGTGCTATCAAATATAATATTATTAAAAAGTACTTGATATAATTGAGATATGAACTAGATAAGATGAAAGAATACAGTAGTTCAAAACTTGAAACAATGAAACCTTATACCACAATTCAGTTAACAAGAGAGACCAGTGTTTTAATCCAATAATGGGCAATAGAGTCGATATCGCTTCAATCCTGCGTTCAACTTCAGAGACAGATTTGAAAACAAAACTTATCACCTTAAAGGTGTTATGAAATGCATGTATAACAAAAAATCTTAAAAATATTTCAATTACATATCTTTCCTCAAATGACGGACCAATTGATCAAGGCCTTAATCAATAGGATTTAACCATGCAAAAATGAGAAAGAAAATGATTGAATATACAAAATATAAACTTGAATTGAAATATATGCAAATCAAAACTATCACTCTAAGAAATTTCCTATAAAGAAATAACAAAAAAAATTTGAAAAAATGAAAGAAACACAGACTTATCTCTTCTTGATAAGAAATACTATATCAAATCCAGCGTACTCAATGTTTGAATCAACTATAATTTATTTAATCATTCTCCAAGTTTCAATATTGTCATTCCATGTTATTTTGTCTTGTTGTAAATCTGTTTTGAGTAGCCTTTTGAACTTGTATAAATATGAAATTGAAAGGGTGCATAAAATGACACACCCTTTCCCCTAAAACCTAACTAAAAAAAAACTATACTATAAAGTACATTGATTTGAGATACAAATCTCTCCTCTTGGTTGACTACAACTACCAACCATTCGGTTGGATAACCATACAAACCTCCAAACTAACTAGTTTGTTTTAAAACCTCCTCGTGGCTGCATTGGGCTCTCCCTTGCTATGTGGAGACATGGTTCTGAGGATATCTCTAAGGATTGTTGTCTTCATCGACCCTTGTTGGTGCTGATAAAGGTGGCAACCATGCTAATGGACGCATGGTGGATGCTTTTGTAGACTATTGTCTATGGAAACCTGTGCTATGGAGGTGTCCATGCTCTTTGGAATGTGCAAACATGCCGTGCTTGCTATTGAAGGTGGAAACCAACATGATGAATGTTTGATGACAGAGAAATCAACAAACATGTTGGATTTTTAAGGTGACCTTCATTGCTCTGTAGACTGCATCGACCACATTGATGGAGGCATATAATACATGGGAATGCATCGATCCAACCATATTAGAGTTGATGGATGCTAAGTAGGTTTTGTTTTACAGATTTGATCGACCCTTGCATTTGATGGATGAGTAGATAACTTGCAGACTACATCATGTAGGTGACCATGCTTGATTGGAGGCGTGGTACATTGGCAGATTTGCACCAACCATGGAAGTTGATGGAAGAGAATACATTGACCCAAAAATGAAGGTGATGGATGCTATTAGGTGTGCAAATTGCATCTAGTACACTATGTTGGGAGCTGGTGAGAGTGTATCAACCCAATCATTTAAAATGATGATCATCTCTGCCTTACACTTCTCGCTGGCGCTTACCACCCTTGCAGCCTGTCAACAATAGTATCCTTGTCCAATGCAAAAGTTTAAAACTATGAGCAAAGTATAGTTATTAATATTAGTAATCAATGGATGAAAGTTTAAATTAAAATAATAATAATAATTAATCCTAAACAAATTGAAATTAACTAAAACAATAATATAATCTTTTATCTATTGAATACACAAAGCTTTATAACTTAATTAGTTAGTTTTTCTTTTAACTCCTTTTATTTCGTCAAAAACTTTGTTTTGATTTAATAATAATAATAATAATAATAATAATAATAATAATAATAATAATAATAATAATAATAATAATAATAATCATAATAATAATCATAATCATAATCATAATCATAATAATAATATACCATTTGAATTTTATCTTTTTTTAATAACAAATGGCATGAAATTCACATATTAGGATAAGGCATATTAAAATATAACTTATGCTCATGGTTAACAACAAAAGAAATCATTAAACATATACTAATATCATGGAAAAAGAAAAAGAACATAAATACATATAGATTATACATCATATTGTGAACATTTTAAAGAGTAACATAGCATTAATATAGTATAACCTTCTTTTAACAATATTTTCCATAATAATGTTATTCAAATTCCCTGTCATGTTCATAAGCATAACATATTTTCTAAAAAACATACATATTTAGCAACCACCTTCCCTTATATTCCTTTTACAGAATAATGATAACCCTAGTCATTCTATAAGAATTAGGGCATAACATATAGATTCATATATATGAAAAGGAAATATCATTTATCATCATCGTTATCGATCAAACTATAACGCATTGCAATCTTCAAATCATGATAATGGATATAAATACCATGTTGTCTTTTGAAAATAATAAACATTCAAACTCCTAGAAGCTTAATTAAACCAAGGTCAACCTTTTCAAAATATTAATAGATTGCTAGTTAAAACATTGAAGAGCATCATTAAATCAAAGATATAATTCTCCACTTTCAAAATATTATCTCTTAGGTCATGATTGTAAATTAACTGCTTTTATCATCAATGTGGATTAATGATTTATAATGCAATGGTAAGATATGCATAATTCCCTTTAATTGCATTAGGATTTATATAAAAACATCACATAAGACTTCAAAATCACATTCAAGACCAATTGCAATTACATTATGTCCTTAAGGAAAGAAAGTCATAAAATCAAACTCCTAGATTCCCTTAGTGAAAAGGAACCTTAAGAAAAATGATTATAGGATAATGAGAATCTCAAAACATTAAACCATGAGAAATGAATATAATAATACTCCCATAAGATATAGATGATAGAAAATAAAACTATAAAAGATAAGTAAATATATGTAAATAGTTACTTCTCTGAACAAGAATGGATACAAGTCACTTTGTCAATATGGGTTCCACCAGTGGCTCTTTCTGGGGATGTGTGTTTATACCTGAACACAGCAAGATCCAAGCTATCTCTGGAAAGTAGACCATTAGAAAACACAATGACAATATATGTACATAAGAAAAAGGAAAAAGAAAAAAACACTTTCCTATTGTTATCTTTAATGAAAGAAAGGTTTATGGTACTGACCATGCACAGGAAGTTCTTGATTGTAACCTTCCAAATCTTGTAAAATGTAGGAATTCTCACCTCTTTTACCAATAACGACAAAAGGACCTATCCATAAAGCATCAAACTTTCCATGTTTACCTTTGTCTTGATCTTTCACATTCCATCTCAAAACTAATTCTCCTTCCTAAAATTTCCTTTCTACGGTTTTCTTATCAAATAAATCTTTTACTTTCTATTGCAATTCTTGATTTCTTTCATGAGCTCTATTCCTTATCTCATCGAGTTCTGCAAGCTGTAGTAGTTTGTCTTCCATGAAATCCACTTCTTCATATTGTTCTTCATTCATAAACTTGTATATTGGCAACAAATTATTTAGTGGTAAGTGAGCTTTCTTTCCATAAACAAGTTCATATGGAGCATACCTAGTAGATTTCTTCATTGTAATTCTGTCTACCCAAAGTGCGAGAGGTAATTTTGAATCCCATCCTCTTTTTTATTATCTAACATCCTTTTGATAATTTTCATTATATTTTTGTTGCTAGATTATGCTTGGCCATTCCCTTGAGGGTGATAAGGGGATGAAAAGGAGATCTTTACTCCATACTTCTCATGAAATTCAATAAATTATGCAGATCTGAAACACATAGCATTATCAAAAATAATCTTCTGAGGAACACTAAATATTGTCAATTTCTTTTCAATCAAAATTTTGATTACCACTTTACTAGTATCTTGTCTAGTTGGTATGGCTTCCACCCATTTAGTGAAGTAATCAGTGGCTACAAAAATCCATTTATGTCCACCACTAGATATATCACTTATTTCACCTATGAAGCCTATTCCCTACATTTGGAATGGTTCTTCAGTAGACATAGGATTGAGAGGTAATGCACCATTATATTTGAGCTTTCCTGAAAATTGCTGACATGCTTCACATCTCTGAACATATTCATGGAAATCTTTAAATATGCAAGGCCAATAGTATCCTGCATTCAATATCTTATGTGAAATGGTTTTCACTGAAAAGTGCCAGCCACATGCTCCATAATGGAGATCTTTTAACACTTCTTTAGCTTGGTATGTATCTAAACCAAAGAGAAGTACACACTCCCTATTTTTCCAATATAGGTCTCCTTGCATCAAGATATACTTAGATGCTTGTAAATTTATTGTCCTCTTCTGACTATTTGTAAGGTTCTTAGGACACTTCATGTGTTTCAAAAAATATATTGTATTAGTGTACCAGGGGCATCTTTCAATACTTGTATGAGTTTCACTTATATCAATCTGATTTACCTGTAATGCATCCATATTTGACTTTGCCATCAACTTTTCTAATCCTTGTCCTCTAATAATCTTAGTGATTTGGATCTCTATGTCAAATTCATGAATCTAATTTACCCATCTGCATCTTCTCCTGGTGACTTCTGATTGTTTGAATATATCCTTTACTATCACATTGGGAACATAGGCTAACACTTTTGCACCAACCAAATAAGGCCTAAAGGATTTCACTGCCTTTACAAGAGCATAATATTGTTTCTCATTGATATCATAGTTTAACTCAAGAGCTTGAAGGGTTTTACTGAAGAATGTTATTGGTTATTCATATCCTTCCTCATTCTTTTGTAGTAAGACAACAACAATGGTATGATATGATGCAAAATAAAATAATTGAAATGGCTTAGTATAATTTGGGGATTTGAGAATAGGGGCTTCCTTAATTTCCTTTTTAATCTTTATAAATGCATCCAAAGCTTCATTTTTCCACTTCATGCCTACACCCTTCTTCAACATTACAGCAATCCATTTAATTATTTATGAGAAGTTTGGGACAAATCTCCTTACAAAATCGATTTGTCCAAAAAAGGATTGAATATTTTTAACACTCTTAGGAACCTTAATTTTATCAATTGTTGCAATCATTTATGGGTCTACTCTCACCCCATCCTTGGATACTATATGTCCTAATAACTTTCCTTCACTTACTGCAAAATGATATTTCTTCGGGTTCAAGGATATCCCATATTCTACGGCTCTTTGAAAAATCTGTTCCAAGTGTCCACAGTGATCTTCTAATATTTTGGAGTAAGCAGTTAGGTCATCCTAATATACCACCATAATCACATCAATCAAATCCTCAAAGGATACATCCATTTATCTTTGGAAGGTAGCTCCCACATTAGTGAGTCCAAAAGGCATTCTAGCATATACATAAGTACCCCAAGGTGTTGTAAATGTTGTTTTATATTGTTCTTCTTATTTAAATTTCACTTGGTTATACCCTGAGAAACCATCCATCATTGGTAATAATTCATTTCCCATGACCTTCTGTAATAATTCCTCCATGTTAGGTAATGCATAGTTATCCTTTAATGATGATATGTTTAGATTTTTGAAATCCACACAAAGTCTAATATCATCATTCTTCTTCCTGATAGGGACCAAATTTGAAACCCATGTTGAGTGTCTAATTGGATTTATTATACCAACATCCCTCATCTTGATTAGCTCATCTTTCATTTTAGGGGTGAAAGTAGGGTGGTCCCACAATAGTGTGTCCCACTTTTTTAAACATCCTGATATTTGCTGAAATTGGACATTTTTAAGAAAATATGATGATTTAAGCCTTGAGAAGTCCCATTTGAAGGAGTAAATTCAAAATGGCTAGATAAAATCCTCTTGGATCAAAATCCCTTTGGTATAATCCCTCTACTCGTCACTCACACCTATAATCGAGTCTCCTTTGAACCCATCAAAATGCTAACAAAAAATTACTTTGACATTAACTTTTTGTGGGATCAAATAAATTTATTTGAAAAACCCAAATATAGGATGATATTACTCTGAGAGGGCTTTCCAGTGATTATGAGCTTTATATATATTGAGTTTATTAAGGCTTTTCTTTTTAAGTTTTACTAAACATAGGTTGTCTGACCATTTAGCGACTTCTCTGTTCGACGCTTTTGGAAAAATAGTAAATTAGGGAAAAAAAATTATGAAAAATATCTAGGAAATAGGTATCTATGTTACCTTTCTATCAAAAAAAGAATAAATGAATTTTGATATATAGAGATAGAGTTAGAGCGATCAAAGTGAACCTATGTCCAAATTATAATTAATGTCACTTCATAACTCAATAAAATATTAAATATTCAACCAAATTGAATGAAACCAAATGGATTCCCTAGATATTTGTGTTACAAACCTAAATTCAAAATAATTATTTTCTTATCATTTTTATAAAAAAAGTTATGTTGATCAAAGTGAGTGTCACTCCTGA
>MU223482.1:67678-85469 GCA_018584345.1 Thuja plicata
TTCATCCATCTGTAACTCTCATTCTCCTCCAATTTTGTAAGATCTAATGCATTTGTAATACACTCTGTAATACCATACAAATCTTCCTTTGCATACCAAACATCACTTGCAAGGTCCTCATATAAGCCATCATCATTATCTTTCAAATCCATCTCAAAGTTAGCATCGCATGATTCATAAAAATTTACCTTTTTTCACATCTTCATCTTTGTTTTCTTCTTTTCTGTCTTCAACAAGGCATATAACAACTTCTCTACTTTGACCTTCAACCAAAGTATTCCACTCTTCCTCAAATGTTGTAATCTTCATTAATAAATCATCTTCTTCAATTGTAGGTTCATGAATCTTTGCATCTTCTTGCTCTACCTCTTCTTTTGTATCACATGCATGATACTCCAATGTATATTATTTCTTTCCTTCATCCAAAGAATTGACATCAACTATTTGAATTTCTCTTCTCTTTTTCAGCTCCACTTTTAATTCAGCCACTTGCTTCTTCAAATCTAGTATTACAAATCTTGTCTCTTCCTGATATCTCTCTCTAATTTTCTCAAGTCTAGGAATTCTAAGAATCCATCCAATCAAAAAAGTCATCTTTTTTTTGTTTTCTCTTCTCCATACTCACATCCTCTTAAGGAAAAACCTCACCCAACCCAAGGTCCTGGTGCAAACTGCCTCACAGTCGGTGATCTGTTTACACACTCAAGAACTCCTGCTCTGATACCATTTATGATGGGCACTACCACTCTGATACCACTGATGAAGGGACACACCACCCTTACCAACTCATACAAAAAAATATAACAACATAGAGATTAAGAGAAGATAAAATGCTTTACAAAACATACATTAATACTTGAAAATAATTACAACTTGAGAGATCTTACATCCTCAAAGCTTACAATCCAAGAACTTCAACTTGAGAGCTTCTTTCCCAATAAAAGATCCTACAACTTGAGAAATTTTTTCTTCAATAGGAGATTCTACAACTTTGAGAGCTTACAATGTGAGAGCTTGCTTACAAATGCTCATATGCCTTCCTTATATAGGCACTTAACATCCAAGATATTACAAACACAACCAATGTGGGATAAAGGTAAATGCAACTACCTTAATACAAATATTAAATACCCACCCAATTAATATTAAGCACCACCATGTGAGCCAATTACAAAATTACATTGCATTTGTGGACCAATAAGAAAATAGAAATGTGTAACTACCTAGCTACAAATATTAAATGCAAGAACTTTCTATAAATTTCTAAAATGCCACCTACACACCTCGATAAATGAAATGATTTCTTTTTATTTATTTATTTATTTTCTTTTATTCCACCTATGCACCTTGAAAAATGAAATAACTTTTTTTTTTTTCTCCTCTCTTTTTTTTTATTTTTTTTATCATGCCCCCATTTATTTTGTGATGCAAGATGCTCCTACATTAGAAGAGCAGAAGTACCAGCACAAACGTATTGAGAACATTAGCCAATAAGTGACAGTTAACAAGGTAAAGCTTTTAGAATTCATAAATGAATTAGATCTAGTTATCACTGAAGCTATTTCCTTGATTCAACAACTAAGCACATTGGAAAAGTTCACTAAAGAGCATAGTGAAAACATAGCAAAGTTAGATTTTGATCTAGCTAATAGTGATAAATACTTAACCACTGGAGACAATGCAATTAAGTTGCATTATGAGAAGATAATTGAAATAAAATGGTTAAGGCAGGAACTGTGGGAAGAAGAGACACAATTCAGGGAAGAAGTCACCGAGCTCCAAGCTCAACTTCTACCAAATCTAACACTACTTCAATAGCATATTAGTTTAGCAAGGCAACTAATAGCAACCCCTGAGATGTCTGTAGCAGAAAAAATCTATGATATGCATTCCAAGATCACACTTGAGCACATGGATCTAGAGAACTTGAAGGAATAATGGGAGAAGATGATGAGAGACATGAAGTCTTCACACTCTCACATTTTTGATAAGCTATAAGGTATATACCTTTTCCCTTAATATAAAAAAAAATATGAGTAACATACCAAAGTATAAAAGAAAAGGGTGCCCCTTTGGGTCCAAAAATAAAAATAAAGGAACTAAACACAAGGAAGTATCAATGATACTCAAAACTAGGATGTTCAAATGACTCTGTCTGGAAGTGAACCCGATTTCCCACCCCTCCAACCAGTTTCCTCATGAATTTTATATCTTGGAATATAAGGGGGTTAGAATCCCTTGACAGAAAGTTGATTGTCAAGAATTTTCTTAATATGAATAAGTCTGTTAATTTTTTTATGCTCCAAGAGCTTAAAGCTACAAAAATTGTTTTAAATATGAATCTGGATTATATCTGGAAAGATGTTATTAAATTTCATTCTAATCACCCTAGAGGCAGAGGGTGGGTTGGTACCCTTATCATCCCTAAATGGGCTAATTGCATTATTGATCATGGGATTTCTCCCTATAACAGAGCTGTCTAGGTCAGCATTAAACACCATGACCTTATAATGGGCATCTACTCTGTCTATGCCTCTAATGACTATAAGGAAAGAATTGAATTATGGGACTAGTTCTCATCCTTACCTAAAATTCCATGGATCTTAGGTGGGTATTTTAATATGCTTGAATCTTAGAATGACAAGAGTGGAGGCAACCCCTTCATCTGGAAAGATCAAGAAAAAATTCAATGGAATAGAATGATCCACAAGAAATCCCTCTTTGACTCACTTAATGGAGGGAAACCCACCAAATCGGGCCTTTTGTACACTTGGTGTAACTCTCAAACTAGCTCTGCCAGGACATATTCTAGGCTTGACAAATTTTATGCTAACAACAACTACTTCTCCTTTATCCCTAATAATCAGGGTAATTTTGTCACTGTTTCTCCTACTACTTTATCTGATCATAATCCAATCTCTGTGAGGATTAGAATTACTACCATAGCTCCTCATAGAAAGCCTACTAATCCCAAATTCATGCTCAATACCAGTCTCCTTCAAGATGAAGATGTCCTTTCTGCTCTCAACCTTATTAATTTCATCAATAAGAACAACACCAATTTCTGCTCTCACATTGACAGATGGAATCAAAATATTCTTTCCTGGAAAAACCTTCTCCAAACTATTGAGTAGAATAAGGGAAAGGATTACAAATTCATTGAGAAAAATCTTACTGCCGATCTTCTCTCGGCCAAGGGAAACATTCAATCTAATCCCTCTGACACTAGCCTTTCCATTAATGTTTCTAGTGCTAGGGATAGGCTTAGAAGACATTAGCACTTCAAAACCAGGGGAGCTATTATTAGATCTCGGGCACATTAGGTTAACATGGGTATAGAGGATCAATATTCTTCTTCAACCTTATCAAGCAGAAGAAGATTAATGAATACATAGAAAGAATTAATGATAATGGTGTTGAAATAACAAGCCCTGAGGATATTATGGAAGCCTCTCTTTATATTACCAAAATCTCTTTTCTTCTAAAGATAATGTTGAGGCTAGGTCTCTCAGAGACAAGTGATGATGCATTATCCCCAAAAAAATCTCCTTGTGCGATTTTGAGCTACTAAACAAATAAATTTCTCTTGAAGAGACTCATAAAGATATTTCCACCTTAAAGAATGATAAGGCCCTGGGACCTGACGGTTTTCCTATTTAATTTTATAAAGCCAATATCAATTAGATTTGTAATGACCTTTACAATATTTATCCTGAAGCCTTCAATAAAGGATCCCTTAGCAGTTCTATTAATAGGGGGCTCATCAAATTAATTCCTAAAGATGGGCATAAGGCTCTCCTCAAAAACTGGAGACCCATCACCCTCCTTAATGTTTCTTACAAGATTCTTATGAAAATATTGGGTCTTAGACTTGAGGGAATCCTCCCAAAGTTTATCTACCCCACTCAAACTAGCTTTATAAAGGGCAGATACATTCTTGAGAATCTGATCACCAGCTAGGAGGCCATGAACTGGGCTAATCACTCTAATAAAAAAGTGGCCATGTTTCTTCTTGATTTTGAAAAGGCCTATGAAAGAGTGGAATGGGACTTTATTCTCATGATGCTTGAGGCCTTTGGTTTCCCCATCTTGTTCTGCAAGATGATCTTGGTTTTAATCAAAGATGCTTCATCCCAAATTGATATTAATGGCTTCCTCTCCCCCCCTTTTTTTCTTGGTAGATCCATAAGGAAGGGATGCCCCCTTGCCCCCGATATCTTTTTGATTGCCTTAGATTCTCTAGCTCTTACATCCTCATAGAAAATTCTATTTCTCCTTGTATTAAAGGTATAAATCTACCGAATAATTTTGATCTTACTCAGTGTCGATTCGCTAATGATACTGCCTTGTTCTTTGAAGTCAATGAAACTAACTTTGAGAATCTCCATAGTAAAATTAACTTATTCTTCTCTATATCTAGTGCTCAATTATCTCAATCTAAGTCAACCATCTTTGGGTGGGATAACTGGCCTCCAAATTGGATTATTAAAAATGGATACCAATGTGGGGGTCCTCAAAAAATTGTATGCTACCTTGGCATACCATTTTCTGTGGAGCTCTCAATCAAGGAAATGTGGTTATGGATTAAAGACAAAATAAATAAACAGTTGACCAAGTGGCATAATAGATCTCTCTCCATGGCTAGAAGAGTTCAGGTCTTCCAAAATATCCTCTCTTCCTACAAAATCTACTATTCATCTACCTAGATGTTTAGCAATTATCAAATTCTGGAAATTCAAAAGACCATCAGGAATTTTCTTTAGTCTAATGGTAAAGGCAATAAGAAGATGCACTCTGGAAAATGGGAGTGGTGTCACACAAATAAATTTTTGGGGGTGCTAGGGCTTAAGGATTTAAGCCTGCAAGGCATAGCCCTTACAGCCAAATGGATATTTCATGCTCTTGAAGGGTATGAACCATGGAAGGTCCTGATTAGGAATAATATCCAATGTGGCGTTCCTAAAAATGATAAGTCCTGGAAAAATATCCCTCTTGGAGAACTTATTGAGGACAATTTCCCTATTATTGTTCATGGATATGTTGTTTTTAAATCCATTTGGAAGGCTTGGGAGCATGTTAGGATTTTCCTCCCTGTCAGATCCTTCCATGATAATAATTTTATTTTTGGAGAGTGGTCCACTTGGTAGAACCTTTGCATGTCGGGTAAGCTCCTAGCCCTTTCTTAAGGCTGCTCGGCTAGAGCTTGGGCTGGTTTGGGAATTCCCCAACTTATAGACCTATTTGAACATGATAGGCTTATAAGTTGGGAGATTCTTAGATCTTCTTATAGCATTATGATCTCTCAAAAGAAGACCTATAATTTAATTTCCAAAGTGTGCAAGGACCTTCCTACTACTTTCCAAGTTGACTCTCATAGGTTCCTTGATATGAAGTTTCCTAATGGGACTGTGAATACTAGTATTAAGGCCAAAAACATTTACAATATTATGGCTTATAATAACAACATTTTTTATCATATCAATACACTTTGGTATACGGATTTAGATGTCACTATTTGGAATAATTTTTTCAAGAATCTTTGGAAGAACTAGGTTGAGCCAAAAATAAGGTGCATTAAATGGCTCATGCTTCTTGATAGACTTCCTCTTAGAAAATACCATAATGTCAAGGAAATTTGTAATATCTGTAAATTACCTGATACTTGCAGGCATATTCTATTTGATTGTACTATTACTAGAGAAATCTAGTTACTTTTTCACATATCTTATCCGCATAATGTCTCTATATTTGAAATTATCATTGGCTATATTCATGGTTTAAACAAGGACTCTAATCTTTTTTGGAATATTCTTTTGTCTAACGTTTTATGGCAGATTTTGAAAATCAAAAATGAAGATAGGTATCAAAACAATGCCATAATCCTTACTAAGTCTTTTCAAAGACTCAGTGTTTTTAAAATTGCCTCACAGTTCATGATTTCTATGATGATTGATTGTGAAAAGCTAAAAAGATTCCTCAAAGTTGGGCATGCCACAATGTTCGAGATGAAGAATGGCTATGAGTGGAGGAGAACCATGGACAACCTGTCTGAATTTGAAGATGTGGTGGCTTTGCTGAAACAGGAGATCAAGAAGAACAAAAATGCTTCAGACAAGAAGATTCTTATGCTAGATCAGATCCATGATAGAATGAATATCATTTGGATGGAAGGCCCGAAAGGGTGGACTACTTGGGCTCAGCCTTATGCACATCTGTTGTAGTAGTTTTATTTTTCTTTCCTCTTCTTTGTATATTCCTTAGCTGTATATGATGGACAGTCATATTTTTTTATTCTTGATGTATTTGAAGGTTTTAGATGCTTGATGGACATTCAGTATGCCTAGTGTGAGGCCTCGCCTCCTGGGGTATTTTGATCTTTGTACTTATCTCTTTTTGAACTCTCTATTTTTAATAAAGAAAAATGGGGGGAAATGCTATGCATATGTATTGTACAGGGGGGAATATATTATATGTATAGATAGGAAATAAACTATACAGTACTACTGAATAAAGGGAAAATAATGATATACCAACATATACATAGCGGGAGTCATGAAATGACTAAGGATTATATATGTTGTACATACTTAACATTTTGTTAGTATTTTACACATATCAATTTTTTATACTAATGTAAAAGGGGGATTTGATGACATTAATTTTTCATTAGTTTGAAAACAACACTGTCGGTAAGCGTACACCGAAAGATAGGACAAAGAACAAACTAAAAATGAAGATGCAAGAGATCGCCAAAAATGGCTAAGTACAAAGAAAATTGATGACACAATTTTGTGTGTACACCAAAAATGCAAAGTCAGAAGGAAAAAGAGGAACCCACCAGAGGAACCCGATGTGTAGGATATAGTGCAACCTGAGAGATGGTTAAAAATAAAACCGAGAGAACAGTTCAAGCAAGGAACCCGAAAGATAGTCAACTGACTTCAGAGCATAACCGACCGTTAGAAACTGAAAGTTAGTTGCAGCCCGCAAAAAGTGGATCTGACCTCCACGTCAGATAAAATAGTCTTATTCTATTTATAGAATCTTGATTTTTTTTTAAACTAATTCTTTAGGGACAAGAAACATAAATTTAATTACTTTAATCAGTCTAACGCATTTAAAGCACATAGACTAGGAGATCAAGGTAAAGTTGTAAACCTGATCTTAGAGTTAACATTGTTTTTCATGAAACTTAATGAATTCAATCCATCTTATAAATAGATGATGCAATCATTCATTATACATGTGCTAATATAGAAGAGAGTATGAATGAAGCCTGCGAGCACATCTATGGATCAGATTGAAAGTTTCAAGAACCAGAACAGCAAAAGGTGAATTTGGTTAGCAAGAACCAAGAATAGAAGCAAGAAGCAAGAACCGAGAATCAGAGGTATTATTCAATCACATTAGGTGATATATTTATTCATGTAAAATTAAATGGATCTATATCAGCAATAGGAGATTGCATATACCAGGTCAAATTGTAATTTTCTATCATTCTAACAAGTGAAGCAAAGTGTAAAAATCCTTTCAAGGAAGGTGGATTTAACAGTCCAACTATAAATCTCTTAACTGAGTGCACACTCAACAATGTTGCTAAAGCTCTTAACCGAGTAGAATTTAGCAGGTCTCCATAGATACTCTTAACTAAGTTGATCATCAGAAGTGATCAAATTGTAAGCCTTAACCAGCCCCTTCCAATCTGCAGATAGTGAAGATTTTGTGGGTGCCATCCCCACCGTAATTGTTACTTCCTAATAGGAGTTTTCTGCAATATCATATCTTGTGTTATGTGTCAATTACTTTCATGAATGTTTCTATGAATGTTCACATGTATGTTAATTTTATGAATTGGTATATCTTACATCAAGATAGTATAGATCAGATGGTTGGATAAATAATTGATTACACAGAGGTTAATTGATTAAAGGATACAAAATTTTTAGAGGTACTAATTCACCCCTCCCCTCTCAGTACACACTTCCCATTAATTCCAACATTTCTTACTGTATCATGTATCTTTCCAGTCACTCCCACAACTTGTGTGGGATATGTATCTTAATTTTTGAATAAAGAATACTTTCAATGCAAACATTTGTATAAATTTCAATTTTGTTAAAACATTTTTATATCATGATGTACTTTTCTATATCTACTGCTCCTTCAACGTGTTGGTTTTCTGTTGATATCTCCAATGCTTCTTCTGGAGATATGATGTCTAAAATTTCCTCTTGAATTTGTACTTGAATTACCTCTCCAATATTTTCTTCTTTAACCTCCAAATATGAACAAAATTTTATTGGAAAGATTCAATGATAACAATTGTTGTATTGTCATTGATGTCAAACCTTAACGTGTGAGACTATTACTATCTGTTTAAGTACCATATATATTGATTGATGAAGAAGATTTGAAGAAAAGGATAACAAGAAGACCGAGGGAAACAGTTGAGTTATGGGTAAACACAAGGGTAATTGATCATTTAGCACATTGGCAAAGTGATATGTTGTTTATCTTTCACTGATAGTTCACTAAAAATTTGATGTCGAGCAATGCGAAGTTGATGTTGAGCAAAGTCAGTGATGGCCAAGCACCAGTGAAATGCCAAGGAATATAGAAGCGACTGAGTGGAAGAACACAGTGTTGGCCAAGAAATAGTATTTTGGTAATTGATGAGAATTGAGATCTCCAGACGACATAATTAAATTTATCAGAATATGTGAAGTTTATTATGGATAATTAATTTTGGTCCACATTAATTAAATGCACGGGAAACCATTATTAATGCATGGATTCAATATTTAATTGGTGATTGTATTGGAGAAATAAATTAAATGTAATGATGGAAAGATTTGTTGGATTTGACCTAACCTAAGATCTACAATCTTGACTAAGCGGCAATAGATTTATCTGACCTAGATGAAGAGGTATATGATAACCTTAAGGGGCTATTCATTAAGTATGTAGTGTAAGAAGTTGTATGCAAGAGTATTTCATGGTTAATTGACTGATTGGCATGATCTAGCAAAGAAGGCTGAGAAGAGAAGCAAAGAGATATTACTTGACAGATTTCCAAGAAGATCTGGAGTTTGAGATGAGAATTGAGGCCACTCAGTAAATTAGCATTAGAGCTGAATTGGATTTGGATTGGAAAAGTAATTTTTATGTATCAGATCAAACCTACTGATTACTTTCCAACCATTGTATCAATTCAAATCCTTTAACCAGGTTGACCTAACAGTCATTGTATAAATCCTTTGAGCAAGGTGACATTCAGACTGGAATTTTCTAAGTCCTCTAACAAGGCCACTCCTGACAGGGTGATAAAATCCTTTGACCAGGTCACATTTGACAGTGTGTTTTGTAACCTTTAACAAGGTTGGCTCCTAACAGAGCTCACTTCAGAAGAGTGAAATTTTGGCAGCATGTTACTAGTGGTTTTTCCCATATTTGGGTTTCTATGTTAAATCATGGTGTCAAAATGTGTGAATGTTTATGTTGTGTTTTACTGTTAAGTTTTTGCAAGCTTATTTCATTAGTACAGCAAACTGCACACTCTTATGTTATTGTTGTCGAGCATATCTGAGTTGTTCAAAGTGGTATAAAGTTTTATTGTTACATCAGGACCTGAGCATAACTAATTCAGCCCCTCTTAGTTATTCTAAATTCATTCTAACAATTGGTATCAGAGCTTAGTTCTCTTGAAAATAGTTTGAAGGTACTTGGAACAAAAGATCAAGATGTATAAAAGGGAGGTACCGAAGTTGAACAAGGATAACTTTCCTGCATGGAAAATTTTGATGAAATTTCACTTGGATGTTATTGGTGATTCTGCTAAACATTATGTTGATCAAGAATATGTATCCCCTACAGGAGTTCTCAATGCTGCATATTTAAGAGAAAATCAAGAACATAATCAAGCAATGTTGGAAATTGCATCATCCCTGAACTATCATGAGTTTGAAGACATAAAGAACTGTACAAGCACAATACAAATGTGGGATGCCCTTGAAACCATCTATGGAGGTGACACAAATGTGCTAAGAGCCAAATTTGAAAGCTTGATAGGTAAGTTTGATGAAATGAAAATACAAGAAGGAGAAAATATAGTTCAATATTATGGTAGGATAAAGGAAGTTGTAAATTCTATTAGAGGAGATAAAGGAACCATTGATGATAAAACCATCATGAGCAAGGTACTGAGAACACTTCTTCCTATTTATGCTATTAGAGTATCTACAATTCAAGAAATTAGATGTACTCCTAACATCAATTTGAATCTGGAGAGTTTGGTAGGTAGACTTATTACATTTGAGATGTCAAATTTTGATAAGCATACTCCACAAGCCATTGAATTTGTATTCAAGTCCCAGATGGTCCTCAACAAATCAAACAAAGGAAAGAAATGTGTGGATAGTAAAAATGACAGTTTTGATGATGATCTAGAAGAACTTGAGGGACTTATGGAAAGAAGACTATCTAGAGGAAAAGAAAAGTTCAAAGGTAAACTTCCTATTATTTGTTTTTCATATAACAAATTTGGTCATATTGCTGCAAGATGTCCTGATAAGAATGACAAAGATGAAAGAAGAGACAACAAGTATAAAGATAGAAAGAATGATCGATACTTTAGGAAGTACAAGGATTACAAAGACAAAGATAAGAAATCTTTCTATATAGCTGAAGAAGCTTCTGACAGTGAATCTGATAAATCTGATGAAAATGATATAGAAGTTGTGTATGTTGCAATGAAAAATGATTATGATGATGATGAGAAAACTGCACTAATTTCTTATACGAGTAAAGGTGATCATTGGTTTATTTATAGTGGTTGTTCACATCACATGACCGGTGATAAAGATAAATTTGAAACCTTAGATCAGTGTAAAGGTGGTTATGTTAAATTTGGAAATAATACACCATGTCGTGTTAAAGGGAAAGGATCAATTCAATTGACTGAAAAAATCAGATGTGATGATGTATATTGGGTTGATGATCTTAAGTATAACTTATTGAGTGTTGCACAACTGAATACTTCTAGTTACAGAGTTGAATTCCATCACAGGAAATCAAAGATCTATGATGCCAATGGAGAATTAGTTGGAAGTGGTGAGCAGACAAAAGGTAACTTTTTTTATCTAGACTTAGCTGATGAGACATGCTTGATTGCATAATATAGTGATGTTTGGTTATGGCATAAAAGGTTGTGTCATGTAAACTTTGATAAATTGGTAAGCATAAGAAAATTGAAAAAGGTTAGAGGGCTGCCTAAGTTAAAGAAACCTGAAAATGCAATGTGCAAGCAATGTCAATTGGGAAAAATGACTAAATCTAGTTTTAAGAGTAAAAATCATACTTCTAAGAATATTCTAGAATTGGTTCATAGTGACCTTTGTGGACCTATTGGTGAGAAAATTTACTATGGAGGCAAATATTTTATCCTATTTGTTGATGATTACTCTAGAATGATGACTGTTATGTTTCTGAAGGAAAACTCTGATGCATTCCAGTTGTTTAAGTAGTACTTGGCAAAAGTTTAAAAGGAGACAGGTAAAAGTCTGAAATGTCTGAGATCTCACAGAGGAGGTGAGTTTACTTATAATGATTTTAACAAGTTTTGCAATAACTGAGGGATAAAAAGACAGATGTTCGCTCCTAGGACACCACCACAGAATGGTATAGCTAAAAGAACAAATCGATCTATCATGGATTGTGCCAGAACACTAATGATGGAGAAAAATGTTGCATAGAAATATTGGAGAGAAGTTGTAAGTACAATAGTTTATACCCTTAATAGAGTACAAGTCAAGAAAGGTGTGAATTCTACACCTTATGAGCTATGGTATGGCTATGGACCTAGTGTGTTATGAACAAGAAATGTGCTATGAACAGGAAAGAGATCCAAATTATATTTTGGAGGAAGAATCATACATGTCCCCTTTGGATACATTCTTCAGTTTGGAAAGATATAAAGGTAAACCTGCACTACATTTGTTCATGAGAATGATAAAGATCTATCGATAAATACCTTTGGATATCAGGCCTCTAGGAAGGGAATTAATGGATAAACTTTGTGAGTTAGGAATCTACCATGATTCTCAACTACTATCTTTTCTTGAGCAAATATGTGAAGTATTGAGGAAAGAAAAGAATGATGACATAGAGGAAGAAAATTTGGATCAGATTGAAGTAGAATTTGTACGTAGTGAGATTTGCATGGAAATGGGTATCAATGACCATGATGATGAGGAAGAAGATCTTCTCAATACAGAAGAAATATCATATTTACTAGACATTGAATATCAAAAACATCTTGAGAAGTGTGGTCAATTTTTTTTCTCAATGCACCATGATAAGAAAGTTTATGGACCAGTACATACGTAGGGGGTACTAGATAAAGAAGATGATAAATTTTAGGAATCAAATAATGGAGATGAAATAGAAAAACATACACCATATGAACACAAAGAAATTTTAGATGAAATCTCTCATGGAGATATGCCCTAGTTATCTATATCCTTGAATCCATTATTTGAAGAATATTTTCTATGCAATAAAGTCCATCAATATCATGATAAAGATAGTGGGTGTAGTGATCATTTTGAAGATGATGAAACTCAAAATATGTATGGGGAAGTGTATTCAAAAAGTGAGACATGCATTATTTCATCCTATGAGAATAAGTTGTATCAAACATGTGAAGATGAGATGGAATCAAACAAACATAATGAGCAAAATGTGTTGAAGATTAGTTCTGAATATTATCCGAGTATCCTATCTAACCAAATTATTGATAAGAATGAAGTTCATAAATGTTAGTTATCTCCAAATCCTTTTTGTGAAGAGAAACAACATCTTGAGTATAGGGAAGATTGTGTACGTAAAGGCATCCAAGCAAAAGATCTTAATCTAGTTACTTGTAGGGTTGATAAAATGCATGGGAATATTCTATTTAGCAAGATCTATAGTGCACCTACTGACTTTTATAATGGTAAACAAAATTCAATGTGTGTTAATAAAGAAGTGAATGTTGTCCATGAGAATGGTGGCATCGTATTCGAGAGATCCAAAGTATTACATGGTCATAATTATGTGTTCGATAGAGGAAAGAAGAAGTGTTCATTTTTTGGGGGGCCTAGGCCCACCCAATTGAATGTTCCTATGAAAGTTATTAATGAGCCTATTGGTATAAAGATAAATATTAAAGATGAGAACCAAATCACTTTGCATCAGATTAAGTGTGGATTCATTTTTTTCCAGATAAGTTATTTTTGCAAATTGCACAAGCTGTACAAAGGTTTTACGGTCAATATAATGAATCAGTAAAATGGCATTTAAAGGAATTCTATTCATTCATAGAGGATTTTGAAATTGATGAAGAAGGTCAGGTGATGATTCTATTTGCCAAAACGTTTAGGGATTATGCAAGAAAAGCATGAGTCATTACCCGCACATAGCATTTCATCATGGAAGGAATTTTTAAAATGGTTTGTGTATGAATTTTACAATGCAAGTGATGAAGAAGACAATGAGTGTTGTGACTATGAAGAAAAAAATCAAAATTACACTATGGAAGATTATCTTTATATGGTTCCCCAAGATGCATATGAAGAAGAAAATAACTACCAGACATGTGAAGAAAATAATAACTCTATCCCTAGTTTCATACCTAAGATGATTAAACATTTTTTTTTGTGTTGCATCCATCAGAGAAGAGATTGTGAAAGAAAATGAAATGGTAATTGATTCATGTATGGCTGACTCTTCTGACAATTTAACATGTGAAGTAAATGCAGATAATGAAGTAGATCAAGAAGAAAATCTCCTCAGTACAAAACAAATTTCAGATTTTTTGGATGTTGAATATCATAAGTATGTGCAAAAGAATAGTCCAAATTATTTCTATATCCATCCGGATAAGTATATTCAGGTTGTATTTAATGAAATAGAAAGTAAATATCAAGAGGCTAAAATACTTCAAGAAGAAAATATTTCTATGAAAGATTCCCAAAATTTCCTGAAGAGTGAAGACAAAATATTGCAGAATGAATCACATGTATTCAATAATTATATTTGATGTCATCGTCCAAAAATACTTCATTGTGCAATGAGGAGTTGAAAATGAGATCTCATGAACATGCTTTACCTACATTCAAAAATTCATTGAGAGAGAGTTTAGAAAATAATAAAATTAGAAATCGTCTTCTAGAAATAGCACAGGTTGTAAAATCAGAAAATCTGTTGCAACATGAGGGGAAAAATCAGTTTTATGGCATTCAAATTTCTGATCATTATTATGAAGTTTACAATCTTCTTTAGTCTATATGTGATACAAGGAAGGATTTGGAATATAATGAATCTTCAACTAGGCAAAGGATACATTGGATAAGTGATTACAGAAAGAGAGGTCATCATATCAAATACAAAGGAAGTTACAACAGTTTGTCTCCAGCTCAGATGACACTGATGGCATTTGTTCATAAAGGGAGTCATGATCAACTTGTTCAAAATAGTGATCTGAGAAATAGTAATATCTTCACAACGATCTTGTTGCTACTTGATCAAAACCAAGTCTTTGATAGAGGAAAGCACTGGCATTCAACTATTTGATTATAGTATCTTAGGGAGTTGTTTCATCCTTTGTGTATTATATTATTTTTGAGTTGTTTCAGTTATTTTAATAGATTCAATTTCTTGCATACCTTTTATTTAGTCTTTTGTTATTTTGTTTTATATGCACTTTACATTAGTGGTGTGATATCAGTCTTCACTCATGCCGAGAAGAAAATGGGGAATTTGATGCCATATGCCGAAACAAAAATATAACAAATCAGAGAGCTGAAAGGACAACTTCGTGCTTACTTTCAAGGGAAGTATATTCTCTCTATTTTTTTTAAGTATTTCATATTTTTATGCCTTGGATAATTGTACATCCTAACATTAATAGTTTGAATATAATTATATATTATAGTGTTACATTATTTTGTTGAAATTATATTAATATTCAATTTTTCATAATTATATTATGTGCAATTATAAGCGCTGGAGAGTACTCGACAATGTTTTTTGAGTGAATACAGAGCTCATTTCACATGGCAGTTCATTTTTTATAACACTTTGTCCCATTTCCAGCTTGTTAAAACAACATACAAACAGTAGAGAATTTGATTCCCGTGCAAATGATTTAGGCCTATTTTTGGGGTGACTTTGAAGCAAAATAACATTTTTTTTATGCCCGAGATGTTCCCAGCCAAGTTGTATATGAGTTGGGGACGTATTTTAGAAGAAATTAAGCACTTTTTGGTGTCAAAACATGTTTGAAACAACCCAGATTTATTAATTACGGGCTGGACTAGCAAAATTAGTGAAGAACAAAATAAGTGACTGGAAATTTTTTAAACAAATATCAAGGATAGTTACAACCAAAATGGTTGGTACAAGGCGATAGAAATGGAAAATCTTATATTAAAGAGTTGTCCTGAGGTTCAAACCAGCTAATAACCAGCATGAGGCAATTTAGAAATTTATCGAGGGAGTTTTTATATTATTTAATTTTATATATTTTTCAATTTTGGATTCTTCTTTTGTTATTATGTTTCAAGTGGTCTGCTTCTTCCAGAGATAACTGGACTCTCGTTGCATCTAGGCATGAATGCACGTCCCCTGATGACACCTAATTTTCATAGAGGGAGTATTTCTTACCTATTTTATTTTGGGGAATAATTATTTGAAAACAAATAGAAAAAAGGGTGGGTAGAGGGAGTTGAACACTCCACCTCTCAACCCAAGCCTCCTTTCTATCCTAGCTACCCATCCTACCCTAACCAATTGTTCTATTGTATTCCTTGAAAGTAATGGTTAGGATGGAAATATATGATTATAACATTTTCACCTTATAGTAATTAAAATGGATAATTTTGTGACTAATATTTCACACTGATGCTTTAAGATATTTATTTTTTACTTTGTGTAATATTTGTTATTTTTAAGGTTATTTTTATAAAGGGAATTGATTTACCCTAAAATGTGAAGTATATTTACATTTCCCATGGAATGGAATTATAAAAGGATATTTTATTTTGAGATATGTTCTTCTTACCTTGTGATTATTTTTGAAAATGTTTATTAAGGTAAATTATTTAATTGTAGGGTTACTTTAATATTCTTTTTAATTTTAATAAATTTACCCTATGGTGAAAATATTAATTTTGAGGATATATTTAGGGCTAAAACTTCTTTTACATTTTGTTATAATGTTTTTTGGCTTATATAATAACATTAATTTATAAGAAGCATTATGACWAATATTCATTTCTRCAWAATGTATATCCAAATARTTAAAATCATTTTTTAATAAAATCAAAGTTAGATATATATTATGCTATAGTGTTTTTKCCCTAATGTTAATATTTGAAAATCAATATTAGGGTAGATTTTATAYGTAATATGAATAATAAATTTTAAATGATTTTTGCAGGAATACATTTATAATTTACGGAATGAAAAGGAAGATTATTTCAACAAAAGCATCAAATGAAGATTTGATTATCACATACATTGACCTTTTGGATAATTAATGTTTTATATTGTAAATTTAATGTTGCAGTTAGTGATTAGGTTTTAGTTTTGAAGAGACGCATTGGTCTGAAGCATGTATGCATCCCTAAGACTTTATAAATATGGGATACCAGGACCAATGTAAAGGAGATTATTAAAGATACATTTTAATAGGGTAGAATAGATCAACAACTGCAACATGAATTCTGGTGTACCATATTTTGGAAATTAATAAAGATAAGCATTTTTTGCTTCCACCTATGTAATATTTTTTCAATTCCCTCAATTAGTCCCTTGGATAAATCTGCATTAACGATTTTCTTCATTGTGTTGAATTCTCATGATATTATAGTTTGAAATAGATATACAGTTTGAATATCAACTGAAAGATCTACGAACCTTCCTTTGTTTTTGTCAGTCTCTTGAACAGAGTTAAATTTGATAAGACTAACTGTGTATTCGTATTTCAATTATAATTCATGTAGAAGCCCTTGAAGTGATAGACTTGTTATAATATTAGCAAGTTATTGAAACTGTCTCTAAGGTTGAACGTAGAGTTGAGGATTGGATTGACTCCATTGCCCAGGGTAAAAATAGGCACTGGTCTTGTTAATTTTTGGAATTTGGTCATCTTATTCATTGTTAATATTTTTTTCATTCTATTTCATTAATTTCATTTCATTTTATACATTTTTATTCAAACAATTTTATAATTAACAAAATCATTCAGTAGTATTCACAGTTCAAAATTGATTTCAATTTGATTTATTCAAAACTACTTGCCACTTGGAGAGATCAGTTAACTTCCATACACAAGTTAATCTTCTCTAAAAAGCCTCAAACAGGTTGAGGTATAGGCCTACCAGCCTCAGTTTTGTAGAGCTGGAATTGCAGAGGTATCAGCCCTCTACTTTGGTTGAACCTGTCAGTTGGCCAAAAAATAATTAGATTTCTCAACATTGGATTGGCAAGTCCATAGGAAATCCAATCTAGCATTTTTGGGCACCAACAAAAGTGAACTCCATGTTCGAATATTTCAATTTTATTGAAATATGTTCCCTCTAAAAAAATTGAACCTACACTAAAAATTTTAATAATATTTCAAATAATTTATTAAATTTTAAACAAAATTGAGTATAGACCTAAAGCATGCAAACCTATGGGAAACAACATTCCATCAGTTTGTTCAGGTTCAATTAAATTAATCCGCTTTGTAGTGCAACACAATAAATAG
>MU223482.1:85638-99921 GCA_018584345.1 Thuja plicata
ATATATGGGGAAAATTATGGATTTTATTTTTAAAATATGAAATGTAAAATCTAAGCAACAAAATATATATATCACGTGTATTTAATTAAAATACGTGCATACGTGTTATCTCCCAAAATACTCTATGTGGTACCACTTGAATCATTCTTGATCATGTGCTAGCCGCATTTGGTACAGATTGTGTCTTACACCATTCAACAACATCCTATGCATCTTTTCTACTAACTCCCTGATAATTCATTTGATACTTTCTTAGAGCATGTTTGATCAAGCTCCAAAACCACCATGTTCACCTTTTCCATGTCCACTCTCAAAGAAACTCCACACATGTGGTATGTTTTTATTATGATGATATCTACATAGTGTATAAAATAGTCTGGATGAGTTGAATTGTGTTGCACATCCATCTGACGAAACATAATGTTTATCAACTTTTTATGCCCCTTTCTTTCAAATTTGCAAAAAAAATGTTGAAGCACATTATACATAATGAATATTGTGGTCTTTATCATCACTTATATAAGATTTATATTCTTTATTTATGAAGTGTGATTCAAATGTGCTCTTAACACCATCCAACTCTAAGTGTGCATGCCTATAATACATCTGTACTATAACAGTAATCTTCTCTAAAAAATAGTATTCTGATTGAATTTCCTCTTGATGAACAAATGAATAGTTTTCTCTAAAAGGAACAACTGATAGAATATGCCCAACTTGAAAATTATCTCTCAATGTCTGGAATTGTTGTGCTTACCACTTAGCAAAGAAAGCATGGTGAATGTAGGGATGAATTAGTTTTTAAATTTCTCCATAAATTCTCCAACAATTATCTCCTCTTCAACATATTCTCACCTTTTGGATTCTTTCCCAAATTTTGTTTCATTCCTTAAATATTTTTAACTCTTTCTTTTTACCATCTTTTTCACATCAATGTCTACATCTTTCAAAGCGAAAAGAGCCAAATCAACACATGTTTCACATATTCCTTTTATGCAATTTATTTGACCAAGTGCATCGTCTCTTTGGTCACATAAACTGGATGAGATGAAGTCACTTTGACTACTAGGATGAGGGTTTTCAAAATCATAAGTTTATTCCACAAAATTTTGGTAAACCTGATAGCATAGAGATGAAATTTAATATGATAACGCCAACGACACGTTTCAAACACTTTGTTTGTCCTCACATAATATGGATTCAATATTTCAAATAATATTTTCCCAATCTTTATATTAGGATTTGAACTACAAAATGATGCATAAATTTCATGTTCTATTGTGTCCAACCAATGCTTTGTATGATGTTCATATTCATTAGGTCTAACCTTCTGTTTGATAACATCTCTACTCTTTGATGAAGGACAGGTATTATCATTCCAAAAAAATGTGATCAAATTCTTGATTCCCTATGAATCAATTCTATCACAATGAGGAGCTCTACACATGATTTCCCAATTACCTTCCAAGGTACTATCATCCAAAAGCATTATCCTCTTAACATATCAAGTGATATTGTTTTCGTACTAAAACTAATCTGAGATGAAACTGAAGATATTTGTCTGTTTCAGGGAACACTGTTACCTACAATGGATGTCAACACCACTCTTCTTGTAATGGACTTATATTTAGATTGACATCACTTCCCTACAGAGCTCAAACCTTTCCTAACATTTTTAATATTATTTTTAATTTTTCATAGGTAACATTTTTAATATTATCACTTTGCATGTTAGAATTTTTCTCTTTTTTTATGATGTGTCTACACCCAACAATTTTAATGGCTCTTGAAATTTTTTTTTGTATAAGTACAATTGAAATAAATTGGGCTTGTTAGAGTGTTTCAATATTATCAAATTTGGCCATTATTTCCCTTTCTATCTTATTCCTTGACCTCTTTTTAGAGAGACTTAAGGGTTGAACATTAGCAAGTGATCACAATTTCTTCACATCCATTGTAAGTAAATGATCTAGGTTTCTAAAATTAATATTTTTCTTTATTGTTTGAGCTAGATTTGAATGTTTATCCATACCCATCAAAGAAAGTGATCCTAACCCTTCTCCAAATTCCATTGCTTGAGATTCCATACAGAGTGATCCTGACCCTTCTCCAAAAGCCATTTCTTCCATTTCTTGAGCTTCTCCTTCATCTTGTCCTTGTTGGTTGTGAGCTACATGTACAAAAATAACTTGAATTATAACAAATTAGACAATTTTGAAAATATAGAGATATAAAACTTGGACATATGAAATTGGAAATGCAAGCCTTATTTATTTATATAATAATATGTCAATGAAGATTCACAATTTTTTTGTTCTCTATTAGGTGACCTTTTTCTTGCAGATTTAGTAAACCTTCCCTTCTTGTTTCCCATCACTCTTTTTCTTAAAAAATAAACCTTTGAAAAATTTACTAAATGCAAAAAATTTCCAAAATTTAGCTTCACTTTTCTTCTATTATAAAAAAATGAATTAAATAAATGATTTGTGTTATAAAAAAAGAAAAAAAAAAAACATTTTTATTTATAACAAAATAAGAAAAAAAAGCGACAGAAAAAAACCCGGTCAACCTAAGTTCGGGCGAACACCCCTTGGAAAAAATCTGATGGTGTGTTTGCCGTCATACTTTTACCTAGGGGGTTCATGCAAAGGGGTCTTCACAAAAATCCCCCTTAACCCCTTCGCACGAAGGGCTTCACACGAATGCCCTAATTTTGGATTTTTTGGCAAAGGACACCAGAATTCTGCAGAATTCATCCCTTTGGAGGCCTCAATCAAGGGCCAAATAAGAAAATTTTTAGAAACAAAAAATTCCATATTATGCTAATCTGAACAAGACTTACAATGACCATAATTTTGATATAAATTGAGTACATTGTGACTTTCTATTTTTAGATTAATTAAACATAGGTTGTCTAGCCATTTAGCAACCTCTCTCTTTGATACTTCAGGAAAAATAGAAAATTAGGAAAACAAAATTATGAAAATAATGTCTCCAATAGGTATTTATGTTATCTTTCTATCAGAAAAAGAAAAAATAAAATTCGATATATACAGACAAAGTTAGAGCAAACCGAAGGAAGCTATGTCTAAATTATTGTTAATGTCACTTTATAACTCAATAAACCATAAGTTTTTAAACCAAATTGAACTAAACCAGTTAGATCCTTTAGGTATTGATGTTACAAACCTAAATTCAAGAGATTTACATCGTTATCATTTTTTAAAAGAAGTTATGTCAAATTGAGTAACTGTCACTTTTTAAAAAGTCAATTTTTCATACAAACAACTTTTTGATGGAGAAGACAAAATGTATAAAAATAAATTCCAATTTTTTTAAAAAAATATATATTTAGAAACTAGAAACAAAATGATAAAACTCACTATTTTACATCACCCTCAAATTCTTAGTGGTTTTGTGGCAATATGTGTTCGAAAGTGAATTTTTTTTTCAAAATATTTGTTTGTGTCAAAGTTAGACAAAAAGTGGGACACATTATTGTGGGACCACCTGACAACACTATGAAGCAAGAACTAAATATAATAGAAAATAATTAGACCTGGGAACTTGTGCCCAGATTGAAAGACAAAAATGTGATAGGTATAAAATGGGTGTACTAGAACAAGCTACATGAGAATGGAAAAGTTGTAGGAAACAAGAAAGATATGCCTGCAAAGGTTACTGACAGATTGAAAGAATTGATTTTGAGGAGAGTTATGCTCTTGTTCCTCACATGGAAGTTATTATTATATTCTTGGCATTTTCAACATTCAATAAATTTAAATTTTATCTGATGGACGTCAAATCTGCTTTCCTAAATGGAGAACTGAAGAAAGATGTATACATGAACAACGAGAAGATTTCAGATTAGAAGAGGACCCTGATGATGTTTTCAGATTGAAGAGGGCATTATATGGGATGAAGTAGGCACCTAGAGCTTGGTAAGATAAATTGGACAAATATTTGATTAGTCAAGGATTCTGAAAAAGATAGGTCGATAGCAATCTGTACTTCAAGGTAAATTCATAAAAGATCTTGGTTGTTATTGTGTATGTTGATGTCATCGTCTTTGGCAGAAAAGATGACTTACATGCAAGAAGTTTGTACAATAAATGTAAAAGGAATTTGAGATGTCAATGACATGAGAATTAAATTTCTTTCTTGGATTGAAAGTATGTCAGAACATTTTGATCTCTCAATCCAAGTATGTGAAAGAGTTACTAAAAAATTTTGGTTTAGAAAATTCAAAGTATGTTTGTACTCCTATTGTTACTGACAGTAAGATGACTAAGGAAGATGAATCACCAAAAGAAGATACAAGTTTTTATAGGTTGATGATTGGAGGTTTTTTATACCTACTTGCTACCAAACTAGATATTATGTATGACATTTTTTTGGTAGTCTTGAATTTTAAAAAGAGCCGAAAGAGTCACCTATTATGGCAGTAAAAAGGATTTTCAAATACCTAAAAGGAACAGGAGATTTGGGGTTATGGTGCCATACAAAAGTATATTTTTCATAGACAACGTATACAGATGCATATTGGGAAGGTTGTATGGACAAAATAAGAAGTACTAGTGGTGGAGCATACTTTCTTGGCTCCCAGTTAGTTGCTTGGTTAAGTAAAAACAAGGACTCGGTAACATTATCTACTGTTGAATATGAGTATATTCCGGAGTCCTCATGTTGCGCTCAGGTGTTATGGATGGAATATATATTGTAAGATATATGAATAAGTTTTTATGGACCAATTCATATCATGTGTGATAATACTAGTGTGATAACTATGTCAAAGAATCCAGCAATGCATTGCAAAACAAAGCATATTGATATCAGATAGCACTTCATCATAGAAAAAGTGGAAGAAGGTATAGTAAGCTGGAGTACGTACCCACAAAGGAGTAGATTGTAGACATATTCACCAAGCCTTTGTGCAATGACATTTTAGAGTATCTTAGAGGGAACTTGGGGGTTCTTCCCCTTCCTAGTGTTCACTAGTTGCACCGGTGGGTGCATTGATCCAATAATTTCCATAGCAATATATTTTTGTATTGGTGATCGAAGGCTTCCTCTCAGGGGAGTAGATTATTTCAGCAAGGAGGAATTTTTCCTGGTCCTTTTTCATTGTTGTCAAAGGAGGGAAGTTTTTTGGATTGTTTATGTGCTTTGTTACTGATGAATATTGTCATCAATGACAAAGGGGGAGATTGCTAGAATGTGAAGTTAGTTCTTTCAAATGGTGTTTTCATTAATGGTTGTTATTGATGGACCAACATACTCATATTTCATCTTTTGATTGTATCAGTTACTATGATTGGCATAGTATTGTATTGGTTGTTGCATACTGATAGATTACTATTTTAGTTGGAGTATTTGGAATATCGGTTAAAGTACTTGGCGTATTCCCCGATGGCCTTTTGGACCCTGGAATCTACATTCTAGTAGATTGTATCTCTGATCCTATGTAGATGTATTTTGGTCCTAGATTTGCTTTTGTAATATGCTATTCATAACCATTGGAACCATATGCCTTGGAGAAGTTTTTGTATAGCATGGCATGTTGTATTGGTCGATGTCATCCTCAATTCATTCATACCCACTGCAGGAATGTTGTTGGTGTGAACTATTTCAAATTGTGTGGGCGACCTTATGGATCTCATGGTGTTGTATAAGTAGGGCATGAACATAAGTTAGTGAGGCATGCACATGAATGTACAAGTGTATGTATGTGTGGCATATCTTTGGATCATATGAGAAGTGACTAATAATTAATGCTAAGTTAATCTATGTTTTTAAAGAATAGTCTGTAGATCTTAAAGCTGGAATCTATTCATTTTCATATCTTTCAGTAGTGAGCCCCTTTATTGACAACGAGCTGACTGCGAGTGAGCCTTCTTAAGGAGAACATTTATGGTAGTGAGCCTTTGTATCAAATCACCATTTGGTGTCACCCTAACAATTGTTTTTATATTTCATGAGAATTAGGTTCTCTGTGGTTTTACCCATGTTGGGGTTTCCACATAAAATATTGTGTTCTCTTTTTCAGTGTTCATGTGTATTTCATGTTTATATTTTCTATGAATTTTCAATGTACTAAACCGACAAATATTAAGTTATTATTAAAAATGTTTAAGTGTAAACTTATAGAGAGAAAGTTTTGTAAATTTGTGTGGGAATAACTTATTCACCCCCCCCCCCTCTCAGTAATTTGACATGTTCAATAGGAAGAAGCACCAGATGAAAAAAAGAAAGAGGATTAGACACAACTGAATTATTAGGTTGTCAATTATTCCTCTTGTGATTTGTATGAGGAACCACTTTATAACCTTGGGTAAGTTGTTTAGAAAAATCCAGAGGACATATTAATTTTCCTTTAATAGTTATGATCATTTTATTAGGTGAAAACAATTAGCATCATTATAACCTTTAACAACAATCTTAGGTTTGGTTATTGGTTGCAGAATATCTTAATGAAGATGAATAACTAATTTAGGTTTTCCTTCATTATTACTATAACCATTCACATGTATCATATTAAACTATCATTATAAAAAGAATGGTTTAGGAATCATAGAAGAAGACTGAATGGAGATGAAGTCGTCAAGGGATTCATCTAACATATCAAAGTCATCATTACTAGATGACTCACCAAAAACTTTAAAGTCGGGAAAAAAAGAAATTAGACAATGCAATTTAGAGAGTTAATGCAAACAAAATACTCTCATCAAACAATGTAATGAATAAACAAAATGAAAATTTGTCTTTTTCTTTTTAAGAGGAAAATGAAAATGAAAAGAAATGAAATGTAGACTAATGAAAGTTTTTTTTTTTGTTTTGTTATCGTTAATAGACACATATATGCAAGACCTAACTTATCCAATAAAAAAGTAACATCCACAAGAAGTTGACTTCACCAAAATATGATGGTAAAAAAAATGGGATAGGACAATCTAGAGAGGAATCCCTCTTTCCCAATCACATTGGAATATAAAGACACCAAGAGAAAAATATAATTGAATAACCTTAAATAAAAGGAAGCCAATATAATATATATGCTCGCAGGGCTTCTATTCCTTTATCACTTAGAATTGAGAGAAGTGTGAGATAGGGTTTCTATGCAAATGAAAACTGATAAAAGTAACCTTTTGGGAAGTATAAATGGAGAACAAGAGGAAATTTAGGATAACTTTTGTGCACATGTGAGTCAACTTAGGGTTTTCTCAATGTAGATCTAATTTCTTGACTTTCAGAACTACGCAGAACAATGAGCTTCAAGATCTGGGTTTCCACTATCAACACCTGTGTTTGAATTAAGTTTGAGGTAAATCTAGAGGGACTAGGTCAATCCAATAGACCTGTTCCTCGCACTATGTTGACCTAGTCAACATACTCCTATAATTAGGGCTTAAAAGAACAGATATGGAATTGTATCAAAAAAATAGACCTAGATTTTATTGTTAGTGCCTATTTCTGATTGTATATGCACCTACAAAATAGAGAATGTGTATGTTTGTAGCTACATAGGGGGTTTCCTTGATCAACTTCTTGTTTTGGTGGTTCTCACCTTTGTGGATAGCTAGTATAGTAAAGAGAAATTTGAGTGCGTTTGACTCTTATGTGTGCCTAAGATTGCTATGAGCTAAATGCATAAATATAGCATAGAGATCTACTCAAGTGTGTAAGAGTAAAACCTTATATGAAAATGCAACCAAATGTGATTGAAAGAATGTAATTAAGTCTAGATCTAATGCTACAATGTATAGATAAGGATTGCAAGAAACCATACCTAACCCAAAAGGTAAAGTGCAAGCCAATCATTAGCCAACGATCTCCTAGTCATCTTCATAATCCTTTGAAAGCTTCATGGTGATGCTGATATTGTTCAATTCTTGATGTAGAAAAATGTTCTTTAGATCTTTATGCTTGTTGATTTTATCTTGATTTGTAGATCGTTACTTCATGGGATGTCTTCAAATTGTGAAGCCATCCCTTCAAGTGCTTTCAAATTACAAAAGAAAAGTAGGATACTTTCTTTTTATACCATATTAGATGATAAAATTGAAGAATTCCAACAAGAGCTTGAGATTCCCTCTAAAGTTAAGTGACTATAACCCAATTCCAATTTTGGACAAAACATCAGGGAATAGGTCGGCCTGACCAACCTATTCAAGAGAATAGGTCTACCCAGCTGGCCTATTCCCTCCAAGTAGGCTCAAGATTCAAATGATATGTCCCACTTAAGGAGGGGATGGCATATTCCAAAGGACAGTGAAATATGGGGTCAAGGTAAAATTTGAAAGGCCGCACATGGTACCATAGGGCCTATGTGATCAATAAATGACTGAAGTAACGAAATAATAAAGGGGCATGCACATAGAAATAAGGGCCCACATCGGTTTTTGGGGAAATTTAATCAATAAAGGACTTATATTTTAAATTAGGTGCACATCAATTGCAAGATGAAATCGTATGATGCATAGTATGATGAAAGACTCTAAAATGAATGTTAAACAATCATGAAATTATACACACCTATAAAGTACTTACAATTAATGACACTATATTACTCTTAAAACATATTTCAAAAATTAAAATACTTACTAAAAATGATATTAAAATATTAACAAAATGCCAATCACATAAAAATCTTTAACACGTCCTTTAAAAAAGCATTCAATTGTTAGAAAACTAGTATGATTTATATGCAGCTATCTAGCAAACTAAACTTCATTTTGTATAAAGGTAAGAAAATAAAACAAAGTGTCCCCTTAATATTGTGGTACTAGAGAGTAGACTTTTAGCATCTTGATCCGGACCAGCAGTGATCTTACTTCTCGACCTTGTTTAGCTTGCAACTTCTGTAGTCTGCGAATGTTTTGGCAGTAAACAAGGCGGGACTGTGATCATCCAGCAGCTCTTTCATGGGTGTTATTACTTTATTCCCTGGAGGAGAGCAAAACACCGGCCATGACATTCTAACTTTGTCTTTGCTCACCACACTCCTATGTAAAACGTTTTTGTACTTGCCATTGCTCAATATCTGCCCATTTATCAACACAAAATCTCTTGTGGTATTAGCCCTTACAAATAAAAATAAGGTTGAAAATAAGTTCTAAGAAACGAGAGAAACGTGTAAAGACGTGTAGTGTATCTCCGATGTCGACAATGATTGCATTTGGAAGGTGATCAACAGCAACCCACTCAGAGTCTTTGTGAACTTGTAGTCCAGGAACTTGGTTCTCTACAAGCAGCGTTAAAGCGCTCATGTCGGTGTGAGGGACAACTCCCAGAGCGAGCTCCGGATGGGGACAGGGTGGATAATAGTTTATCCTCATCTCCATTTCCATGTCTTTCCCACCAACCGCTTCTTTCAACGAACGTTCTTGCAGCCCAATATTTACAGAAAGAGCGGAAATCAGCTTATCTACCACGCCCAAAATCTCTCTGCCATATTCTTCACAAACCTCTCTGCAGTAGCAATCGAATCATTTCTCTAACACTTGCACATTGAACTCTCATCGTCTATATTAGGTAATGAGGTAGTCCAAGCAGAATACTAGAAATCTAATTTATTTAGGTCGTTTATCTTAAATTAGATTTATCATTCATCAAGTTTTAAGTATCGGTATGATTCAAACAAAATATTCAAAACTTACAATTTTACATTTCTTTACTTCCTCTAAACATTCTCATATCATGGAGTTTGATGAGAACATCAATACTAAAATGTCGCACAGTCAAATCAAGAAACAACTTAAGTTCAATCTATCAAGTTTTGAGTACTAATATGGCTTAAAGATCATATTTTATACTTACTATTTTATGTCTTGTTGCACTCTTCAAACATTTCTATGATGGATCATGGAGTTTGATATGAAACTTCAATACTAAAAAATTCACATAATCAATTTGAAAAGAAAATAAAAGATATATCAAGTTTTAAGTATCATATATGGCTCAAACAAGAAATTCTAAGCCTACATTTTTTTTCTCCTTGCACTGTCTAAACATCTTCATAATGGACAACAGAGTGTGATCCAAATCATCAATATTGTATAAGTGACAATCAAATTGAGAAGAAACTAAATGATCGATCAAGTTTTAAGTACTGGTGTAACTTAAACAACATTTTCTAAACATACCATTTTATATTTCCTTTCGCTCTCTAAACATCTTCATGACAGATCACATGAAGTGTGATCTGAAATATTGATACTTCAAAAGTCACACAATCTAATTGAGAAACAACTAAATGTTCTATCAAGTTTTATGTACCAGTGTGCCTTAAGCAACTTGTTCTAAATTTACAATTTTATATGTCCTTACACTCTTTAAACATCTTCATGATGGATGTAAGAGTTTGACATTGTTGATACTAAAAAGTCACACGATCAAGTCTAGAAGCAACTAAATGATATAGTCATGTATTGTGAAATTTAGCAACATTATCATCTTGAGTTTTTCAAAAAAAATCTCAGAACATTTTATAATCTTTCTAGTTTCAAGTACCCACAAGTTAAACAACATATTCTAAACTTACAATTTTACATCTCCTTACACACTCTGCCGATTCTCATCATTGATCATGAGTGTGATCCAAAATGTAGATACTAAAAAGAGTCACACAACCAAATCCATAAGCAACTAGACATATGATATATTATCATGTATTGTAATTTTTCAATAAATTTCATCTATTAATGTGATTGAAAATGAACCAGTTAAACCAATCGATACCTACAACGCTCTACCAAAAAAAAACCTTAACTAATTCAGACTTAAAAGAAAAAAAATTACCTATAAAAGAAGCATTTAGCATTAGAATGAAACTCTAGTTAATCCATACTAAAAACCACATAAATATTAGCAATGCAGGGAAAATTTCACAAATTCAAACGAGAAGCTCCAAATGGTCAATTCTAAAAATGTCACACATTGAATAGAAAAGCAACTAAATTATATTATAAGTATTGTAGAAATCTCATAATATTAATCACAATGAGTTTTTTCCAATAAATTCTACTTATAAAACCCTAATTAAACCATACTGAAAATAATGATAAATTCCTTACACTTTCTAAACATTTTTAAAATAGATCACAAAATGTGATAAAAAATGATAATCTAAAATATCATGCCAGAAAAGTCACACAATCAAATTGAAGAAAACAATAGAATGATATTATCATGTATTGTAAAAATCTGATGGCATTAATCACACTGAATTTTTTAATAAATCTCACCAATAAATGTAATTTAACATGAACCACTTAAACAAATCAACTCTAGAATCCCTAACTTGTCCATACTTCAAAGAGAGATATACCTGTAAGAGGAAGGGCGTTTAGGGCAGGTGTTGAAATTCCTGCGGGAAGGAGGCCACAGGAGATGGGAATAGTAATCATTCCACCCCAGCTTTCCTTCAATATTGTGTGCCAGTTTAGTGCCATAGCCTTCCAGATTCCCTTCCTCAGCATTGTTGGCATGCGTCTCCTTCTCTTCCTGTGGAAGATCAAAGAACTCTTTTCCCACAGCCTGCAAGCGTTGGACCAAATCATAAGAAACTCCATGATTCACCACTTGAAATATACCCCATTCCTCAGCCGCACTTCCTATTTCTGCCACAATCTGTTGGCGCAGATCAGCTGATTCATCCAACTTGGAAATGTCTATGAGTGGAATTTTGACAGGAGGAGTGTTCACAGCAGGCCTCTCCCCGTTGGCTCTGATGAGCTGAGAGGGTATTGCTCTCTATTCCACCCATTGCAATAGATTGCACTCGAATTGCCGCCATTATATCAGATCACTATACCAACACAAATGGAAGACTTGTGTAATGTGCTGAAACTGTTGGTATGTAGGTTCCTTATATAGATGTTCTGGTATAGTGGAAGCCATGAGATTTCTCATTGTAGAAACCAGCTGGTTGGGGTACGTGGAAGAACGAGTTCCACTTGTTATGGCAGTATAACACAGGAGTACCGCCTAGGAAAATATCCATTACCCTTTTAAATTAAACTTTAATGGCTTTCCATAAAAGTACAGATTCATTCCAGAGTGTTCCGAATGCATTCAATGCAGCATGTTGAGCATCAAATCTGATTTTGTTTAGGTGGGAAGGCTGGGAACGAACTTGAACCTGTATTTTACATAAGATATATATTAGTGATGGGTAATGTTTTGATTATGAAACAATATTTAATACTTAGAGTTTAAGATTAATTTGGGTATTTCAATATTGTAGTATCATTGGTAAATATTTACTAGCAATCGCCCTTCAGTGTGCAATGGGAATGTTGTAGAGTTATGGAAGGTCATTTAAGTATTTATCCCTTTGTTTGTCGCTCCTTCTCACCCTCTATATATATCCTTATCTCTCTATCAATATACCTCACCATCTATATCTATTTATATATCTTCCTCTCTATCTCTCCCTCTCTATGTCTCCATCTGTATCTCCCTAGATCTCTTTCTTTCTTTACCTCTTGATCTATCTCTAACTCTCTATCTATTTTTCCCCATCCTCCCACTTTATATTCATCTATATTTCTATCCAACCATCTCTCCCCATCACCCCCTTCCTATATCTTTTAATCTTTACATCTCAATATTTATTCTCCCATCTCTCCCTCTATATGTATCTCTATCTTGTCATCTCTCTATCACTCTCCATGCCTATATATCTCCCCCTTTCTACTTCTCTCTATTACGTTCTACTTATATCTTTCTCTTTATATTTCTCCCTCTCTCATTCTATTTTTTTTTTTTATATATATTTACATACTCTCTCTCTCTCTCTCTCTCTCTCTCTCTCTCTCTNACACTCTCTCTCTCTCTCTCTCTCTCTCTCTCTCTCTCTCTCTCTCTCTCTCTCAAATAAATTAGGGCAATAAATGTTCTATTATATGTGTACATTTTTGCAACATTTGAGGTCAACTGATAAGCCATTTAGCAAATGATGTTGCTTGTGCAACAAAGGTTTAAATGGAGAAGTGATAATAGAGAGAATTAGAGATAGAGAGATAGTGGAGAAGAGGGGAAAATGAAGACATACATGTGTGTGTGTGTGTGTGTGTGTGTGTGTGTGTGTGTGAGAGAGAGAGAGAGAGAGAGAGAGAGAGAGAGAGAGAGAGATTAGCCTACCAAAGGGATTACAGAAGATGGTGAACCCCTAGGTAATATTTACCTTGTACATATTATTTACCGATAATATAAGATAGATGATGTGGGTAATAGTTCCTCTTAAATTAATGAGATATTCAATGAGGCATCATGAATTGCACTATTGTAGTTACTAAAGGGTGTGAATATATTTCGTTAGTCTCATGCATTATAGAACTATTTACTTGAGTGAACTTTCCATATTTAATTCATGTTTGAACTACTAGGAGGCCAACCATGAGAGAAACTTCTCCGCAATAAATATCACCTAAGAAATGACTTTGAATACTAACCATTGAAACATAAAGCCCACTATATATAATTGCATTCAAACTAAAATCATTTTAAGAGATCTTACCACCATTACCCACATGTATTGTGTCTCACTTAATAGTAGAATATAAAATTATATTGACATGACAAATTTCTTAATAAAAGAAATTTCTAATGATCACATTTTAGATTATTATACATTACTTATAATAGGTAAAATTTTGTGAATTGCTCTTGTTTCCACCATTTTTTTGGATTGGTAATTGACAATAATACAAGGGTTGTGGAAACCCTTGCATATTTTTTTTATGTCATGTATATGCTTAGTGAAGCTAGGTGTTCAACATACTACTCATGACAAGATACCTTTCAAATTGACATATTCATTCAAGAACGATACTGACAGAGGTAACTAGGTGTAGTTAAAACATATGAACAATAGAGACTCTTTAGAATCCTCTTTTTCAAGAAATTTCTATCTTCTTCTTTTTTCTTCTCTATATTAGTTAAGAAAGACTTGTACAATAGTTTTTAAGATTCATTGATTTCTAACATAAAATTAATGGAAGGAATGTTTTATAAAGGTGTGCAAATTGTATCTCTGATTGTTTGCATAAAGAATCATTATGAATATGGGAAGCCTGTGGTGGAAGATGTTGTGGCCCACATGATCAAGCAAACAAGGAAAAAGAAGCATGATCATTCATTCTTGTGGTCCCCCAATTTTTGGTGGTAACCTAGCTTGGATAGGATCATTGAATTGAAAAATGTATCTCTTATAAGTTCTTCAAATAATTTATATTTATGGTTTACTATTCTTTCTTTATGATTACATAATGGCTTTTGCTT
>MU223482.1:126364-140376 GCA_018584345.1 Thuja plicata
AACAAAGATAGGAATGATTCTCGTGGGGCCTCTCTCGCACTAGGAGTAACCTATGAGAGTAAAAAAGATAGTCAATTATATATAAATATACTTCATCATAACATCCTTGGTTACAAAATACAAATAAAAATATGTACAAATCTACGTACAATCAGGCTATCACCCCGAATTGAGATGCCTATGAGCCTAGGCTCCCGAACCTGTGTCGAGACATCGTCGTGAGCCACACCCTATACAATAAAGTGCATGTAAAATATTTATTACCACACACAAGTAAAATACATATGAATGCGTAATTAATATTAAACAATTAATTACCTTTCCTTTGTCGATGCATGAGGAAGGAACCCCCTCGTGCCCCCTACTGACATCAGCTGAGACCTGCAAGAGTACAATAAGATGACAATATATTGGTAAATATATGAATTTTATTGCTCTAATTTATAGAGATTTCAGCATGTACACCAAATAATATAAAAAAAAACTAATGGGTACATAATTTATAATATACCATATAGGTGTCAAGGCCAAATGAAATGGCCGAAAGTGTGGAGTCATGCACCTGCCTCAACTCCTCCTCTATCATCAACTGAACATAAATGGACCAAATATATATACATAAGCGCATGTAGTCATTAAATCTAATCTAAATAAATAAATTATTTTAAAATTAAATAAGTCATGTGACAAATTTATTTATAATATTTACTCTTACCATATCAACATGACTTGATGGCTCTACGTACCCCTCCTCAGCACTCTCATGAGACGCAGATGCTCTATGAGGTGTTGTAGCCTCTGTAGCTACGTCTTTTGTGTCCTCCTCATCAATAATATACTAATATGTATCAGCATCAGTAAGTGGTCCGAAGCACAAATTCTTGCACATAATGCAAGAATGGGGCACGCACACATGTGAACTACTACCAGATGTCGATGCGCCAGCATGATCCACACCAGGAGGCAAAAATGACCTAGTTTGCGTGATCAACTGACCACTCAGCATATGAATGGCCCTAATACTCTGTGAGGTAGCCTCTGTAATGATATCAGGATGCTACACTGGAGGAGGGGGTGCGACATCAGTGGGGGGGACAAAGGTAGTGGCATTTTTGCACTGGGCAAATGACCTAGTCTAAGGAGCTCCTCTGCCTACGCCCATGTTGGGCCTCATGCTCTAATAATTAACATTGTGACCAAGCACAAACTCAGCATACAATTTTTTTATGAAATAGAAAGGGAGCTCCAAATTGCTATGGGGTGGTTTATCAAAAACCATCCACCAATGATCCCAAAAGTGTGTGCGCATTGCTTCGTTTGTGCACCATTTTATTGATAATTTTGGATTTTTGGGGTCAACTTTTAATCCAATTTTAGGATTAACAAAAATGGATGCTATATCTTCCTTAGTTATATTAAGGGCAACAATCCCATCATGGTCAAGCCCGTCATGAAATTGGGTGTGCATATCATTATGCCAATGAAGAGTAGCATTATGTTGCTGCGTAAGGGTGTTAATGTTTTCAACAATGATATTTAGGGTGGTAAGCATAGGAGCTAAGGTAGGTATATTCTTATACATGTTTTTGAAGCCTCGTATAGTGTTCAGATTCTCTTGTATCAAATCCTCTAAAGATTGAGGGTTTTGAAGTGATTCTGGATTATTTTGGGGATCATTATTTGGCAGGGTAGGGTTATTATCTTCATTGTTGTCAGCCATGTCTGATTAAATAATATACAAATATAAATTTCAAACTGATTTCATATATTATTAAAAAAATCAATACAAAACCCCATTTTTACCAAAAAAACTACATTTAACATGAAAATGAAAAAAGTTAATCCAAACATAGCAAGAATTTACTTACCGGATAAACTGTGGAGTTGAATTTGTTGTTGGAGCAATCAGGTACCCGAAAAAATCATGTATATGATATTTCAAGCCATTTTCCAAACCTAAAGCGATGAGAGAAATGAGGAAAGTGGCTCACAGGTTTTTGATTTATGCCATAAGTTTTGGGTACCTGATATTTTCAGGTACCTAAAAATATCATGTACACAATTAGGCTTGTGCTTTGGTGTCAGGTTTGCCCAAGTGTACTGACACCCAGGCCCACTAAAAAGTCAACAAGCGCTTTCATGCACTTTTGGACGAGTGAAAAGTGGATTTTTTCACATCGCCACTTTTTGGCCCCCCATGATCTTGCACATACCCGATTCCCTTTAATAGTATCTTGTAGATTTTTTATTTTCTCATGTAAATATGCATTTAATGTAAAAACCTCTTGTTTAGATTTGAAAAGTTCATCTACTTAAGCTTTTAGGGTTTTATGTTTTTCTTTTAGGGGTTCTTCTACAATTGTATTTGCTTCCTCTGTTGCCTTCCTTACTTCTATTTCTTCACCCATCATGATTGACATATCTTCCAGTTCTATCTTGATGTTCTTTGTTTCCTTATGCATCTGATCATTCTCTTGTGACAGTTCTTCCAACGCTGCTTCAGATTCATCATATCCACTTTGTTCAGACAATTCCTCAATGTAGTCTTGATCTCGGTTATGTTAGGCTTCACCCCGACCCATCATAGCATTACTATTTGATCACACTTTGATACTTTATAATTTGTTATATTGATACACTTTTTGATTATCCTAACAGAGACTCGAGATATTATGTTTATGATGATGATTATATTACATGGATTACATTTTGATATGGATTAGACCTAGAACATGTGGTTGATTTTAATTATACATGTTTAGATAGGTGAATTGTTGAAAAGATCAGATCATGATTAGACTTGATTATTTCATGGATGTTATGTCATGATGATTATGTAATTATTATGTTTTAAACATTTCTGTATAAAATTTGTAATTAGAAATTTAATTCTTCTTATTGATTAATGTTGCTAAGTATGAATTGAATATGTATATTGCATGTGATTTTATTATCTTGGACTACTAATGCTCGAGTTTAGTGTGCAGGAAAGAGAACCATGGAATTAGTCAGAGAATCAGTAACCAACCATACATGCAATCTGTAAAGCCAAGGTTGAACCTAATGAAGAGGTTTGAACCTCATTGTTAAGTTATTTTATTCATGACCGTAAGATTGTATGTATGTATTAGGTGTTTTCATTATGTAATTAGTGACATGTCAATGTTGTATTATGTCATTTTATAGTGTCACTTGATGCTCGTTCTATGTTTATGTAATGACATGTCTACTAAGGTTGGAAATGTAAACCTAAGAATAACTGATACATTAGGAACCTAGTTAAACCCCTTGTTGGAGATACTTTCAAAGTTTCACCAATATGATCATTTATATTTAATTCTTTTCTAGCCACTTCTAGAGGCCAAAAAGAGGTCCTAGGGGTCAAATTTAGCAAAATCATAGTACCTTAGTGATAGGGGTATGGGTTAGGAATATTTTTAACACATCTAGAATCCCCAAGTGGCCTTGGTGACCTATTTTATGACCCATTTCCCACATGCTTCGAAAATGGAGTAAGCCTTGACCTTTTACCCAAACCTACACTCCTTTCCAATCTGGCATTTATGATAGGGGACAAGGAAAAGCCAAAGGACTTTAGGGTCAAGTCTGAATTTAATGTTGGTGGGTGGGTAGAAGTTGGAGGTCTTTATAGAGGCCCTTGGTAGAGTTAGTGGGTGTTCACACACTCTCTACTTTTAGAAACATTAGGGTTTGGATGGAGAAAGCATAAGGGATTGGGCTCTTCTCAAAATTCATTTTCGATAGCACATTGTGAAGGTTGGTCTCCATTGCCATGAAAGCGGGATTTTTTTTTTGCAATTAGATTTGTATGTTTTTTTCATTCTTTTTCATATGTGAAATGTATTTGTATTGTTTTAATGTATGGGAAAGGGATTTTGGGTTTGAATTCTTGCTTATGGTTTTATATTTGTTTTAAATATGGGAGTTTTGTGAAGAGTGTGATGACATTAATCACTCTTGGATAGGGAAGAAGTGGTCATGTATGGGGGAAGGGGTTAGTTGGATTCTATGCTAGTGTAGAGTATCTTCTCATGGAGAGAAGAGGGAAAAATGCAAGGTGTGTGGGCCCTTGCATGATATTATATTTGATCCAAATTTTTGGGGAGATAAGGAGAAGATTAGATGGAAAGATGTATGTGGTTTAGCCTTGAAGAGGCATGTTATTTGAATGTATTATTTTGGCATTCTCCTAAATGAAAATCCACCTTCACCCATTGTTATGGGTTCATGGTGAATCCATTTGTGCAAGCCTTGGGAGGGTGTTCTTTATTGTTGTTTTCATGTATGTGGTTGTGTGATTGTCACCCATTGGATACTGATTCTCCAAGCTCGGGGGTGGTCTCTTTGAGACCTAGGATGGGAGGTGAGCTTCCCATGGTTCTTCTCATGTATTTAGAGGTTTTGAAGTCAAGATAATTGTGGAAAAGCTTAGGAAAAATCTCTATTTTGGTGTAGTTGTGTGAGAGCAACTTTAATGTTGCATGGTTAATCCTTTTGTATTGAAATTTATTTCTTGTTGAGTGTTGTAATGTTTATATTGAAATCTTTATCAAGTAAGATGTGAAGAGTTCTTATTCATTATGTAATAGCTTCATATTGTATATTATCCATTGATTGTATAGATCTTCCATCTTGAAGATGTGTAGTTGTATTTTGAAGGATTATCATAATGTAAATGAAGAGTCTTTAGTTTCATGCCTATTGTATTCTATTCTTTAGAATAATGAAGTTAAACTTTCATGGTTGAATGATATCCAATATTGAAAAGGAAGGCAATGTAATAGTTTTTTCATAGCAGATAAAAGCTTGTGGATTTATGAATCTTGTATTCTCTATAATGTATTTGATTGTAAGTTTTCAATTTAAAACACTCTATTCTTCCTTTGGAAATCTAGATTCTATTTCAATAGGTTCAACACTTTACCATAAAATCTTCATCGCAACCTCAATTCTTGAGAAGGAAAGATAAACTTGATAACAATAGAAAATCAAACAAGTTAGTGTATTAATGTAAAAAAAATCAACTAATAATAATATTAAATTTATAGTTTACTTAGTTTATTGCACTAATAAAATAATTCAAATGCATACAATCAACTACTCTAATATTAAAACCAAGAAATCAATATGTTAGAAGCAAAAAAAAATTAAAAAAATAATACCCATGACACTTTCCAGATTTTTAGAGCAAAAATACTCTCTGAAATTTGTATGGGAAGGGAAATAATTCTCTTTACCATAGAGAATATTCCCTTGCCAAGATGCTCTTTCTAATTATAGTAAGTATACTAACTCCCTAATATAACCTCATGGTTAGAAAACTAAATATTAAATTAATAAATGAAATCCTCACATAACTTTTATAACATTTTCCTTCCCATAAATGGGCGCAAGTATGTGGTTACAGAGGTCACATTAAAAAATATATAATGTAATAAAATGATATTAATGAGGGAAAACAAATCTTACCTTGATTTTCATCCTTGTGGGTCCCACCCACATACTCCTTCCTTACCTTCTTCTACCATGCATTGTGTTAGTAATAACTGAGAGGGGAGGTGAATCAATGGCTTCAAAAATTATCCTTTAAACTTTAACCACCAATCAAATACATCTTAGATTATTAAGTCCCTACAAGATGCATGTCATGAAATACTAATAATGATTTAACTGTCTGTCAGTTTTCTTTGTATGTCCTTATTCTCCTTGATTACCGATAAGCAATAAAACTATTTACAGATACTTAGTAAATATGCAGAGTGTACCAATCAATCCAGAAATGCATATGTGAAATGTAAAATAGTAAAGTAATAAACCATACACACATAACACATAAATTTTAATGTGGAAACCCTGTTAAGGGAAAAACCACTGGGACTGGTACCCCAAATTTTCACTCTTCTGAAGTGAGCCCTGTTAGGAGCCAATCCTGTTAAACATTACAAATACAATTTTAGGTGTGACCTTGTTAGAGGATTTTAGACATAGAGGTTGTCACTTAGTATCGGGCATCTATTTGGTACCATCCTTGAATTAACCTCCTTCTCACACTATCAATAGGATTTAGGAAAATCTTGCTACCATCCTTAAATCAGCCTTCTTCTTAGACTATCAATAGGGTTTATGAAATTTCAATTCTACTTTCATGAGTCAACCTTTTTGGCCCTCCTTGGGATGTACCTCAATATATAGAAGACTGTTAAGTTCTGCTCTGTTAAGAGACTTGATGCTTCAATGGTTAAAATGAAACACTATGACCTGTTTCTCATGCAACTTGAATTGCAGATTTTTAAATCTATTTAAGTACATTACCTCTCTAATCAATGTTTCAATTCAATTCTTTATGCTCCATACTTTCTTCTTTGTGATGTTGTGCTTCACTGTTTGTCAGTGTCTGTAGAATTCTTTAGCTCTTCTTCAACTTGATTGATCAGGACTATATGAACTTCTTCTTCATCAGTTTCTCTTCATCATCCTCTTTCTATTCACTCCCCTTCCCATGTATGTGATTTCAGAAATAAATTATGCTTGTCTCTTATATAGACAAGATATTCTTGATTCTTGATTCTTAATTCTTGGTGTGAAAAATAATCCAGCCAATCTTATTTAAAGCTTTAACTCCTGATTTATCTCATAGTTATCTTCTTGCCAACTATACAAATCTTCTTTAAATCAATTACTTAACTCTGGTTGAATAAAACAAATAAAACAACCAGTTAAGTCTATCCTTAAGCTCTGCCAGCTAGATATTTTGTCATTTTCTGAACTCTCTATTCTGTCGGTCAACTTTGTAGTTAGTCGTCGATGATAACTGTCAGTTTTGTTAGTGTGACTCCAATCAACTTTGAGATCTTTGTCCATTGGAAATCATTGGATTTTGCTTGTCGGGCAACTCTATTTTCAGCTCGTCAGGTATCACTATGATTTTTCTTTGTCAGGTAATATTGTCTTCTGCTCGTCAGGTATAACTCTGACTTTTGTTCTTTGCCTTTACTGATGGTGTGCACTCCATCAGTGTTGTCTATCACTTAGTTAATACTTGACTTTTATGCATTGCTGAAAGCATAATCTCTATTCCATTGATTCTCTAAATTATTTGGAATTATGTACATGACTATACAGATGATATCAAGTTGACATCAATGAAAATACAAACCATTAACTAATTTAATGCCTTGCATTATCTTCAACTTAACATTATCAAACATTCAATTAGTTACATGTCATCAACCTCTCCCTTTGGAATTGATGGCAACATCCTATATTATCATACTATACTATTTATAATACAATATGAAATATAATAGTTGAGATTCATCAGATTACCAAACAATTTGTTTTGATAACTGATAAAAATGTCTAACTGTCGGTAAGCTCTGTGTTAGCTTAGATTTGATTCTTGCAGCTTTCTGTGTTTCTTTTACTGATGTGTTGTGTTCTCTTCTCGTGTCAATTTCTCTCTTTTGATTGTTCTTCTTCTTTGATGTCTCTTTCTCTTGTCAGCAACTTTCCCTTCATATATGATTCCTTCATACAAATTCTCTCCCTATGGATATGATCTCTCCCTTTTTGGAGTAATCTGATAATGAATAATTCATTGTGATAATATGGATACATTCTCTCCGTTTGACAACAATGCCAAACAAATATCTCACAGATGTTTGACATTCATGTCAAATAGTTATTTTCTTCTATCCATAATATATTCCTTGAATTTTCCTTATCCATCAGCAATACAACAATATTCTCTAGTGCTCGGTTCTGATATATACCTTTCTGTATATATATGTAGCTTTGAAGTTCATTTTTTTGCTTACATCAACATGAATGATATTCTAATAATATATAGGCTAATGTAGCCTTCATTCCTTTATTGACTGGTAGACAAGGTTTTGACCCCTAGTCTTTTTCTTAAGTACTCAAATGTATCCTTGGGCAATGGCTTGGTGAAGATATCAGCCAATTTTTCTTTAGATTGCACATACTCAAGTATCACCTCTTTTTCTTGAACTTGTTCCCTTAAATAATGATACTTGATTGCAATGTGTTTAGTCTTTGCCTGCATGAATAAATTTTTGGAAATTTTTATTGCACTAGTGTTATCACAATGGATAATCACTAGTTCTAAGATCTTCATATGCATACCTTCCAGCAACTGTTTGATCCATGCAATATTTGAGCAGTTTGCAGCAGTAGCAACATATTTTTCTTCTGCAGTAGACTAAGAGATGTATCCTTGCTTCTTTCTAATCCATGTGACAAGTCGGTCACCCATAAAGAATGCCCCTCCAGTTGTGCTCTTTCGGTCATCAATATTTCCAGCTCAATCAGCATTGGTAAACACCTTTAGTTCAAATTTTCCTTCTCTTCTATACCATAAGCCATATTCCTCAATATTCTTCAGATATCTTAGAATTCTTTTCACAGCAATCATATGTCATTCCCTAGGGTTAGCACAAAATCTAGCAATAATTCCTACTGCATGTGCAATATCTGGTCTAGTGTGTACGACATACATGATTTTTCCTATCATTGATCTATACAAAGTCTGATTTACCTCTGTTGTCTTGTCTTCCTTTGTTAATTTGCATCCAGTAGCCATCGGTGTTCCAACAGGTTTGGAATCTTCCATCTTGAATATTTTTAGGACCTCTTTGATGTATTTGGACTGTGTAATGAAAATACCTTCACTTTGTTAAATGATCTATAGACCAAGAAAGAACTTGATCTCACCAAACATAGACATCTCAAACTCTTTTCTCATCTCATCAGCAAATGAATTGTATAGCATATCATTGCCTCCAAATATGATGTCATCAACAAATATTTTAGCAATCAAAGTGTTAGCATTGCTAGAATGAATTTAGAATAACTGAGAAGGGAGGGGTGAATCAGTTATCCTCAAGTCTAGATATAGAAAATAAAACTTGCTGTACTTCAAATCTACTTGGCAACAGTAGCATAAGTCAACAAATTTAATCATGCAGTTTACTGTCTATTGAAATTAGCTTGTAGTAATATAACAGTAAAGAAAATCATAAGCATTCACATAAGTTGACACAAGTATTTAACGTGGAAACCCAATATGGGAAAAACCACCAGTAACATGCTACCAAGTATTCACTCTTCTGAAGTGATGCCCTATGAGGAGCCAACCCTGTGAAAGGTTACAATAACACACTGTTAGGTGTGACCTGGTTAAAGGATTTAATCACCCTGTCAGGAGTGGCCTTGTTAGAGGACTTAGAATATTCCAATCTGAATGTCACCTTGTTAGAGGATTTATACAAATGATTGTTAAGTCAACCTTGTTAAAGGATTTAACTGATACAATGGTAAGAAATTAATCAATAGTTTGAGATCTAGTACATACAACTTAATTTGCAATTTAGATCCAATTACATCTCTGATGTTAACTTATTCGATAGCCTGTATTGTCATTTCAACCTTCTGATCTTCTTGGAAATCTGTCAAGAAATCACACATGCAACACTCTGCCTCTGCCTTTTGCCTTCTCTACTAGATTATGCCAAATAGTAAATCAACTATGCAAAATTTTTTGCATACACATACATCCATCCACTCACAATGAATAACCCCTTGAGGTTATCATATACCTCTATGTTTAGGTCAGATAATTCTTTTGCCACTTAAACAAGATCATAGATCTTAGGTTAGGTCAGATCCAACAGATCATCCCATCTTTGCATTACATTTACTTCTCCAAAGTAGTCTCTAATTAAATCTTAAAACCATGCATTAATTACAGTTACCCATACATTAAATGATGTGGATCAATCTTTAATTAACATTACATATCCCAATAAAATCAACTAAGTTGGCCAGAGATCTTAAATCTCATCATTAATCCAATTACTGTAAGTCAGCCAACATCACTATTTTCACTCATCAATTTCAATGGTGCTCGGCATTGAGCAACATTTTGCTCATCACAAACAACTTTACTCAGCACAAGCAACTTTTCTTGGCACAAGCCAAACTTGCTTGGCACAGAACAACCAGAAAAACTTCCTTTGAAAGATAAACAGCTAATTACTTTGCCAGAGTGCCAACTGATCAAGTACCCTTTGAATTGCCTTAACTCAACCAATCACTTGGTCTTCTTGTTAAATCTTCTTCATCATTAGTAGATATGGTACTCAAAAAGATAACAATAGTCTCACTAGTAAAGGTTTGACATCAATGACAAAAATAAAAATTGCTTGCATTGTCACTTTCCAACAATCTCCCTCTTTGACATTGATGGCAACACAAAATATTAAAACAATGATTTAACAAGCATGGTTACCAACCAATCCAAAAATTTACATGTGTTCCTTGATATGAACAAATCTTCATTATTGTCTTTAGCTTCATTCTGATTCTTATTTGTAAAACATTTCTCCCTTTGTGTCTGTAATCACACTGTCATCATCTATGTCTAATCATTTGTAGACTCCCTCTGAGTAGATAATCATTTCAATGTTTTCAATAGTAACTTCTGCCTCTATGTAATTTCTCTTTCTCACCAATCTCTTCCTTCATTTCTTCCTCTTGATAGGTAATTTCTCCCTCTTTGACAACAATGCCAAAGATGTCAATATCTTTATCATGTAGATCTTCAGTATCATGTTGATCTTGTCATCTTCAGTATGACTGATTTTTATTTTATGTCCTTGTACATCTTAACAACTTTAGTCAGCATCCTAAAGTGTGACTTACTGTGCATCAATGTGTCAGATCTTCTAAATAAAATATTTGATGCAACAGTACCATACAGAACTTAATTAGCCTCAGTTAGGGGAATCACCCCCAGTTTACCTTGTAGATACTCATGAGCATCCTTGGGTAGTGTTTTTGTGAATAGGTCTACTAATTGTTCTTTAGTGTTTACATAATCCAATCTCACTTCTTTATTCTGAACTAGCTCCCTCAAGTAGTGATACTTGATAGCTATATGCTTTGTTTTTTAGTGCATCATAGGATTTTTAGAAATATTAATAGCACTTGTATTATCACAATATATGACAACTGAGTCAATGATTTCTTCCTTCATATCTTTCAGTAGTATCTTCAACCACAGTTAATGGCTGCTGCCACATACTTGGCTTTAGCTATAGATTGTGAGGTGTAGTTTTGTTTCTTTCTTGTCCAGGAGATAAATTTCTTTCCTAAAAGAAACGCTCCACCAGTAGTGCTTTTCCTGTCATCAACATTTCCAGCCTAGTCAGAATCAGTGTAAACTCTGAGTTCAAATTTGTCATTCTTTTTGTAATATAGACCATAGTTCTCAATTCCTTTCAAATATCTCAGAATTATTTTGACTGCCATCATGTGAGTTTCCTTGGGATTAGCAAAAAACCTTGCAACAATCCCAATAGCTAGGGAAATATTAGGTCTACTATGAACAACATACTATAGTTTTCCAATCATTGACTTGTAGAGTGTTTGGTTCACTTCTTTTGTGTCATCATATTTTGTTAGCTTCTGTCCAGTAGCCATGGGTGTACTCACTGGTTTGGATTCTTCCATTCCAAAAGTTTTTAGTATCTCTTTGATATATTTAGATTGAGTGATATAGATACCATTCTTCATTTGATAAATTTGTAAGCCAACAAAGAATTTTATTTCACCAAACATAGACATCTCAAACTCAATTTGCATCTCTGTTGCAAATTTTTGACATAGCACATCTTGTCCACTAAATATGATGTCATCTATAAAAATTTCAGCTAATAATGTACCTTTTTTTTGCTCTGTCTTTAAGTACAGGTTGTTGTTGTCACTTGCAAATCTAATCTTGATCAGATAATTGTGCAATCTCTCATACCATGTTCTTGGTGCTTGCTTCAATCCATATAATGCTTTGTACAATCTGCAAACCATATCCCTTTTGTTTGGATCTACAAAACCATCAACTTGTTCGATATACACTTCTTCCAAGATACCATTGAGAAATGTAGATTTCACATCCATCTGATAAACCTTGAATCCTTTATAGGTTGCATATGCAAGTAAGGTTCTGACACCTTCCAATCTAGCAACTGGGGCGAAGGTTTCAGCATAGTCAGTTCCTTCCTCCTGTGCATAACCCTTGCATACCAATCTAGCTTTGTTTCTTGTCACATCTCCATGTTCATTTAGTTTGTTCTTGAATATCCACTTTATGCCAATTACATTTTTGTCCTTCAGCCTAGGTACAAGTGTCCAAGTTTTGTTCTTCTCAATTTGTTCAATATCCTCATTCATTGTTTGTATCCAATCTTCATTATCTAAAGCATCTTTCACTATTTTGGGCTCACATTCACATTATAGACATGTGTCATTTTTTAGCTTACTTCTTGTCATAACAACAAAATCCTTTGACCCAATAATTTGATCAGAATTATGATTTCTTCTGACATATTTTGCTAGGCTAGGCTTAGTCCTTTATTTAGGTTCATCATTAGTATTCAGTTCTGGTTGATTCTGTGACTTGACATCTCCATCAGATAGCTTGACATTCACTTGCAATTGCTCGTCAACTCCACTCTATGACTCAGCAGGTGCATGTTGTTGATCAACAGTAGTCTCAGGTAGTGAAATAGAATCTTCCTCATCTAGATATGTGAATGATCTGTAGCTTTCAGGCTCTTGTGTACTTTCAATTTCATTTCTTTTTGCAAACTCATCAATTCTTACATTGGCACTTTCAACAGTTTTGTTAGTGTGAGAATTAAAACATTTATAAGCTTTGTTTTTTGTTGAGTAACCAAGGAATATACCTTCTTCACCTTTAGCATCTAGTTTTCCATTTATGTTGTCTTTTAGTATAAAACATTTTCTTCCAAATACTCTAAAATACTTTACACTAGGTGCATAACCATACCATAATTCATAAGGTGTAGCATTTGTACCTTTCTTCAATTGAACTCTATTCAATGTATAGACTACAATACTTACAGCTTCTTTCCAGTATTTCTATGCAACATTTTTCTTCATCATTAGTGTTCTAGAACAATCCATGATAGATCTATTCCTTCGTTCAGCAATATCATTTTGTGGAGGAGTCCTGGGTGCATACATATATCTCTTTATGCCTCGATCATTGCAAAACCTGTTAAACTCGTTAGAAATAAATTCTCCACCTCTGTTAGATCTTAAGCATTTCAAATATTTGCGTGTTTCCTTTTCAAATTTAGCTAGGTACCATTTGAATAACTGGAATGCATCAAATTTTTCCTTGAGAAACATTACAGTCATCATTCTTGAATAATCATCAACAAATAGAATAAAATATTTGGCACTACAATAGCTTCTTTCCCCAATGGGACCACATAGATCAGTATGAACCAATTCCATAATTTCCTTTGATACGTGTGTTTTACTCTTGAAATTGGACTTAGTCATCTTTCCTAGTTGACATTGTTTACACATAGTGTTCTCGGGTTTCTTTAACTTAGGTATCCCTCTAACCTTTTTCAGTATGCTTATGCTTACCAAGTTATCAAATTTCACATGACACCTCTTATGCCATAACCAAACATCATTGTATCGTGCAAACAAACATGTTTCTTTAGATAAATCTAGATAAAATAGGTTACCTTTAGTCTGATCACCACTTCCAACAAGTTCTCTAGTAGAATCATAGATCTTAGCTTTTATGTGATGGAATTCAACCTTGTAACCATCAATGTGTTGGATTCAATTGTTTAAATTGTGTATTGTCTTTGATGTTACACAAATGTCATATCAGTCATCAGACAGAGTCTACCGAGTAAAGAATGTCATATCAATCATTAGACAGAGTCTACCGAGCTCAGAATGTTCAGCAGGCAGTTTACCGAGTCTACCGAGTTCAGACGGTAAGAGAAGCAATTTACAAAGTCTACCGAGCCCTCCAGAATACTATATCGAGAAGTTAGTTACTACCGGGCTCACTCGGTCAACAAACAAAATTCAGTACTTACCGAGTTCAGTCGGTCATCAAAGAATATGTGATGGAAAGTCAG
>MU223482.1:149260-159602 GCA_018584345.1 Thuja plicata
TTTGCATTACATTTACTTCTCCAAAGTAGTCTCTAATTAAATCTTGAAACCATGCATTAATTACGGTTACCCATACATTAAATGACATGGATCAATCTTTAATTAACATTACATATTCCAATAAAATCAACTAAGTCGGCCATAGATCTTAAATCTCATCATTAATCCAATTAGTGTAACTCGGCCAACATCACTGTTTTCACTCGGCAATTTCAATGGTGCTCAACATTGAGAAACTTTTTGCTTGTCACAAGCAACTTTACTCGGCACAAGAAACTTTGCTCGACACAAGCCAAACTTGCTCGACACAGAATAGCCAGAAAAACTTCCTTTGAAAGATAAACAACTAATTACTTTGCCAGGGTGCCAACTGATCAAGTACCCTTTGAAATGCCTTAACTCAACCATTCACCTGGTGTTCTTGTTAAATATTCTTCATCATTAGTATTTATGGTACTCAAATAGATAACAATAGTCTCACTAGTAAAGGTTTGACATCAATGAAAAAAATAACAATTGCTTGCATTGTCACTTTCCAGCAAGCATCAGTATCTTCTTTTAAGTAAAGATTACTATTTTCACTAGTCCTTATGAATCCAATACTTATTAGATAGGAATGAAGTCATTCATACCAGGCTCTAGGAGCTTTTTTTAATCCATACAAGGCTTTGTGAAGTCTACATACCATGTTCCTCTTGTTTGGATCTACAAACCCTTATGGTTGCTCAATGTATACCTCTTCTTCAAGTATTCCATTTAGGAATGCTGACTTGACATCTATTTGATATACTTTGAATCCTTTATATGCAGCATAAGCAAGTAGTATTCTTACTCCTTCTAGCCTAGAAATGGGTTCAAAGGTTTCTCCATAGTCTATACCTTCCTCTTGTGCATACCCCTTGCATAATATTCTTGCTTTGTTCCTTGTGACTTCTCCATTCTCATTCATCTTATTCCTGAATATCCATTTTGTGTCGATGACATTTTTGTCATCTGGCCTTGGCACAAGTGACCGTGTTTTTTTCTTCTCAATCTGCTCAATCTCATCATTCATAGCACTTATCCATTCTTCATTATCTAGTGCAACATTGATAGATTTTGGCTCAAACTCACAAATTAAGCAATTTGAGGTTAAAGACTCACTTCTTGTTTTTGTACCAACTTTCTTATCTCCTATGGTCTGGTCCTCTGGATGGTTCCTTCTTACATATCTTGTAAGTACAACTATAGCTCTTTGTGTATCAGCTTGATCTTCATTACCTTGCACATTATCTTGATCATTATCCTGACCGTCGGTAACAACATTCTGATTGTCGATTGCAATATTCTGTTGTTCTAGAATTAAGCACTGTTGCTCGGGTAGAGTTATGGGTTCTTCAGAATATACAAACTTGTTGTAGTCTTTTGGTTCTTTTGTGCTTTCTAGCTCATTCTTTTCTACAAATTCATCAATCTTCACATTTGCATTTTCAACTATTTTTTTAGAAGCCTTGATTAGACATTTAAAAGCTTTTCTCTTGGTAGAATACCCCAGAAAAATACCTTGATCACTTTTGGCATCAAGCTTTCCATTTCTATCATCCTTTAAGACATAACATTGACTACCAAATATTTTGAAGTAACTTACATTGGGTTTTTACCATACCATAGCTCATAAGGTGTCTTTTTTGTGTCCTTCAATTGTACTCTGTTAAGTATATAAATAGCAGTGCTGACAGCTTCCCTCTAGAAGATTTGGGTGATGTCCTTTTCTATCATCAGTTTTCTTTCACAATCAACTATTGATCTGTTCCTTCTCTTAGCAATCCCATTTTGCTGTGGTCTCCTTGGTGTAGAAACCTATCTTTTTATACCATGCTCATTACAGAAATTAGTGAATTCATCTGATATAAATTCTCCTCCTCTATCCAATCTCAAACATTTTAGCTCCTTACCACTTTGTTTTTCTACCATAGTCTTATACCATTTAAACATCTTGAATGCTTTAAATTTTTCTTTTAGAAACACAGCAGTCATCATTCTAGAGTAATCATCAACACATAGAATAAAATATCTATCGCCATAATAACTCTTTGTCCTCATAGGTCCACATAAATCAGTATGGACTAATTCTATAATATCATCAGATGTATGGGTTTTACTTTTGAAACTAGACTTTGTCATTTTACCTTTTTGACAATTTTTGCAAATGATGTTGTTTGGCTTTGTCATCATCGATAATCCTCTTACACTTCTTCTTCTACTTATTTTCATCATGTTGTCAAAATTCACATGACACAATATTTCGTGTTGCAACCATATGTCTTCGTTTCTAGTCATTAAGAAAGTGGTGTTAGTATGATTCAGATAGAATAAGTTACCTTTACTCTATTCATCGGTACCAATCAATTCTCTTGATTCATTGAAGATCTTTGCCTTATTGTTTGAAGACCTAAATTCTTCAGTTGAGAAACACTCAACAAATTATAATTCAATCCTTTTACCCAATAAGAATTTTCACATTTAATCAGGTTATTCAACATTATAGTTCCTTTACCTTCAACCAGACAAGGTGTATCATTTCCCATTCTTACTGTACCACCATTATAATGATCAGAAGTGTTAAACTTTTCTTTGTCACCGGTCATATGATGAGTGTAGCCACTATCTATAATCCAGATATCATTCTTACTAACCTTAGATATGAGTGTAGTCTCTTCATACCTTTCATCTTCATCTGAATCATCCTTCACAGCTACAAATACCATCTCAATGTCGTCATCAAGTTCGATGTCAGTATCTTCATCTTTGCAAGCATCTAGGTAGCTAGCTTTCTTGCCTTTATCCTTGTAGTCTCAGGTATCCTTTCTTTTTGATTGTCGGTAACCTCTATAATCTTTGTTATCACCTCTATCAGATTTCTTCTCAAAAGATTTGTCATTACTTCTATCAGCTTTTCTTCTGTTAGGACATCTTGCAACAAAATGTCCAATCTCTTTACAATTAAAGAATATAATTGGTAGCTTGCCTTTGTATTTTACTTTGCCTCTCTGCATTCTTCTAGCCATAAGTGCTTCTATTTCATCTAGATCTTCTTCTTCACTTTCACTTTCACCGTCCCTTCTAGATGAGTATCTATGATTGGATTTGCTTATTTTCATAGAAGAATTAAATGCAGACTCTAAACTTGGTAGGACACTATTGTCAAAGTTATTCATCTCAAATGAAATCAGTCTACCAATTAAACTATCAAGATTAACTGTATTGTTTGCTACTACTCTGATTTCTTGAATACTAGAAACTCTAATAGCATATACAGGAAATAAGGTTCTTAAGATTTTACTTAACACTATTTCTTCTTCAAGTGTACCTCCAACACCTCATATAGCATTGACTACGTCTTTTATTCTTGTGTGTGTGATTTTTTCTCCTTTTATTATAAGATCATCAAACTTTCCTCTAAGGATTTCTTCCTTGGCTCTCAGAACATTTGTATCACCTCCATGTACATGCTTTAGTTTGTCCCACATTTTCTTTGCAGTTTTACAGTCCTTGACATCTTCAAATTCAACATCAAAGAGTAAGGAAGAAAGCTCTATAACCATGCATTTATGCTCATGCTTCTCTCTCAATTGATCTACTGTCAATACTCCTATAGGAAACACATATTCAGTATCTAAGTATTGAGTAACATCATTACCAATACCTGATGAGTGGAGTCTTATCTTGCATTTCCATGAAGCAAAGTTGTCTTTGTTCAACTTGGGCACATCTCGTCTATTTATCTTGTGATCTTTACTTAGGTCTTGAAATCTTCCTTCTAAACACACAAGCTCTGATACCAATTTTTAGTAATAACTAAGAAGGGGGGGGGGTGATTTAGTGGCATAAAAAATTATCCTTTAAAATTTAACCACCAATAAAATACATCTTAGATTATTAATTCCGTACAAGATGCATGCCATGAAATACTAATAATGATTTAACTGTCTATTGGTTTTTCTTGTCTGTCCTTATTCTCCTTGATTACCGATAAGAAGTAAAACTATTTACTGATACTCAGTAAATATGTAGAGTATACCAATCAATCCAGAAATGCATATGTGAATGTAAAACAGTAAAGTAATAAACCATATACACATAACACATGGATTTTAATGTGGAAACCTTGTTAAGGGAAAAACCACTAGGACCAGTACCCCAAATTTTTACTCTTCTGAAGTGAGCTCTGTTAGGAGCCAACCTTGTTAAAGGTTACAAACACACTATTAGGTGTGACCTTGTTAGAGTATTTTATACATAGAGGTTGTAACTTAGTATCGGGCATCTCATTTCTACCATCCTTGAATCAACCTCCTTCTTAAACTATCAATAGGCTTTAGAAAAATCTTGCTACCATCCTTGAATCAGCCTTATTCTTAGACTGTCAATAGGCTTTATGAAATTTCAATGCTACTTTCATGAATCAACCTTTTTGGCACTCCTTGGGATGTACGTCAATATATAGAAGACTGTTAAGTCCTGCTCTGTTAAGAGACTTGATGCTTCAATGGTTAAACTGAAACACTATGACCTATTTCTAATGCAACTTGAATTGTAGATTTTTTAGATCTATTTAAGTACATTACCTCTCTGATCAATGTATCAATTCAATTCTTTGTGCTCCACACTTTCTTCTCTGTGATGTTGTGCTTCATTGTTCGTTGGTGTCTGTAGAATTCTTTAGCTCTTCTGCAACTTGATTGATCAGGACTATATGAAGTTCTTCTTCAGCATCCTCTTTCTATTCACTCCCCTTCCTGTGTATGTGATTGCAGAAATGAATTATGATTGACTCTTATATAGACATGATATTCTTGATTCTTGGCGTGAAAAACAATCCATCCAATGTGATTTAAAGCTTTAACTCCTGATTTATCTCGTAGTTATCTTCTTGCCAACTGTACAAATCTTCTTTAAATCAATTACTTAACTCTGGTCGAATAAAACAAATAAAACAACCAGTTAATTCTATCCTTAAGCTCTATTTGCTAGATACTTTTTCAGTTTTCTAAACTCTCTACTCTGTCGGTTAACTCTGTAGTTAGTCATCGGTGATAACTGCCAGTTCTGTCGATGTGATTCCAGTCAACTTTGAGATCTCCATCCGTCGGGCATCATTGAATTTTGCTCGTTGGGCAACTCTATTTTTAGCTCATCAGGTATCACTATAATTTTTCTTCATCGGGAAATACTGTCTTCTTCTCGTCGGGTATCACTATGACTTTTATTCTTTGCCTTTATTGATGGTGTGCACTCCGTCAATGTTGTCTTTCACTTAGTGAATACTTGACTTTTATGCATTGCTGAAAGCATAATCTCTGTTTCATTGATTCTCTGAAGTCTTTGGCATTATGTACATAACCGTACATATGTTATCAAGTTGACATCAATGACAATACAAACCATTAACTAATTTAATTCCTTGCGTTATCTTCAAGTTAACATTATCAAACATTCAATTAGTTACATGTCATCAGCTTTGGATGTTGAGGTCTGACATGGGAATCAATACTTATTCCCTATGACAAGTTAACCTTCCCAAACCATGCAAAATTCTCCTTTGGGATTAATGTTATTATCTTTGGTGGGCCCCAATCCTCATGTCCCCTTAAACCTACACTTGCCTCCATGAAGAATTTGAAACCCGATGCAGATTTTGACCTTGTGTCTTGTCACCTCTCCCACTTGGGACGTGGGCCAAGGGGAAAGGGAGGGGTAATGGGATAGGGGATAGGTAGGATAGGTAGGTTAGTAGGTTAGTAGGTTTATATTAGTAGGGTTAGTTATATTAGTTAATTAGGATTAGCAATTAATAGATTTATTAATATGTGCAGATTTAATTAGTAATGTATCAACCTTTTAGAATATAGTCTATTTTATACAATGGTTAGTTATTTAAAATGAATCATTAATATTAGTTAGCTAAATAGATTTATTTCTTTATTGTTTTATTTTAAATTATGTAGTCCATTTTATAGATTTTCTAATATGCTAATGGATTTATACTTTCTATTATTTGCCCTAATTAGAATAATAGTTTAGCAATTCACGTTATTAATTGAAATGGAATAGCCTATTAGAGAAACAGATTTATTTGATTAATTTAAAATGTATAGTTAGTTGTTAATTTAATTTTATTATGACAAATTGAAATATGTTGCTCATGTGTTCAAAAGGGGTTAGAGGTTAATTTAAATTTCTATTAGAGGTTAATTAAAATTTCTATTAGGGGATTAATGGACTATAGCTGCATATGTATTTTTGTTAGGGGGAGAATTTAATTTAAATTTCTTTTTGTAGGATAAGAATTAGATTAGATTTTGATTATTAGATTTTTAAATTAGTAGTTAATGTCAAAAGAGAATTGGTACTAGATTTAAATGGATTAAGTTGTAATCAAGGTTAAGAATCAAAGTAATTACTAGTTCAACCTAATTCTACGTGTGCTCTTAAGAAATAATTACCATCATGATACTACACGTGGTTAAACATAAAACTATAGTTAATTAAACCTGACCCAAGAGTTCATGTAACCTGTGTAAACATGTTGATGCTCCAACTCTGCATCAGTATGCGGTGTGACCCTAAATAAATCTATGAATATACCTTGCAACTCAAAGAATAACTTCACCATGCTATCACATTACCTCAACACATCCACTGTTAGTTGTATGTACTTATGTTTAAAAAAAAAAATTATCTGTGTTTTTCCCTAGTTTTGGGCATGACAGGTTAATTTATCAGAAAGATCTTGTCTTTTGGATCTTGAATACTTCATTTGTTTCTTCAATTCATTAGTCATAAATCTAGATTCCTTGATTTTCCTCCTATGTTTCAACAATCCCTTCATATTTTCCTTAAGGATCCTACCCAATTTGTTAGGCTTCTTCAATGTAACTAGGGTATGATACCAATTATTAGTCTTTAAAGGCACTAAGAGGAGGGGACGTGGGGTGAATCAGTACAACCACAAAATATGGAACTCTTCTTTAATAGATTCCACAATGGCCATCATGCAAATGAAAATACTATTTGGAAACTTAACAAGTAAAAAATTCACACAATGTAGACTCAACACACAAGATTTTTCTTGTGGAAACCCTTGTAAGAGGGAGAAATCCACGTGTGATATGATACCCAACAATTTCACTTGTAAACCAAATAAATATACCATGTTAGGAGCAATTACAAACACCCTATTAAGGGCATACCCGGTTGAGAGTATCTTTAGCCCGGTTAGAAGCTAATGAAGGTGGACTGTTAAGAAAAGCCTTGTTAAAGAATTTCAAAATCCTTCTCAGAGTTACCTTGTTAGAGGATTTACACTTCAGATTCTATTAAATATCCTTCTCACCATATTAGGAGTGACCTTGTTAAAGGATTTAAGCAGCAAACATGTTAGGTCTTGCCTTGAGAAATACCCAAGACTAAATGATGTGAAAATGACACTTCCGATCTAACAAATCCTCTTCAATTCAACTCACAATGCCTCCTCTAACATCCAAAAACTTCATAAAATCACAATATATCATCACATCATCTAAACATCACCTTGTTAACCCTAATCTCAATTTCATCCTTATTTTATATTAAGATTTTCAAAGACGGCCTTACCACAAAAATGTTTTACCCATCGACATAAAAAACAAATCCTATCATGAAAAAAAGAATTGGTCAACTCAATAAAGAGAACGTGATATTAATAGTGTCATAAATCAAACATTTCTAACATTTAAGTGACTAGTTAGCTTATCTAACCAAATAGACTCTACCTGTCCTCTATTCTTTTGCTACTGCCACTTAAATATTCAATAACTTTCTCCAATCTTTAAACTAACTAATGTGGTCATAGATGTAGCCTTATATGCCTCTATAGATGTTAAGTGTATGATATCACACCTTAACTTGATCTCCAACTCCAAATCCAGTTATCTATTCCTTGTATACTATTTTTTGCCTAGTTGACTGAACACTTAGGCAATTCATCTGGTAGATCATGTTGCCAACAATGAAATCACTATAGTACACACATGATCAATACTTAGATCATATTCATCAAATGCCAACATAGATCACATAATTGAAAAGGTGAATTGTTTTAAAATAATAATAATAAGGATTTCAATATTTCTAAATTTAAAATTTAAATAATTTTTTTTATGTTTGACTTAAGTAATATTCTAAGTTTTAATTTGTTTAGATTGTTCAACTAAAATGACACTAATAGAGGAATCCTAGTAAATAACTTGTTTAATTTCATGTGCATCACATAATAAACTCAAAACTTGAAATGTATATTTTAATATAGATTGACCTTTGCTTGAACTAAAATTAAATGAAAGTGAAGAGATGGGTTTTTAGATTTGGAATACAAAAAGCATGAGTTCACAAATGTAACCTAGATGGAAAAGTATGTGAAGGGAGAAGAAAATCTATCCAAATCATGTGAAATTTCAAATTAACAAAGATTAAGATGCACAAAAAAATGGAAACATAATGGCTTAGAAATCATGTGGGCTTAGAAATCATGTGGATTTGATAGCCAAAGAACACAAAAGGTTGAAGACTATTATTCTAGCCTCAATTCTAAGAATATAAGCCAAAATATTTGCAAATTATGTTGAAGTAAAAAGTAAAAAAAGATAAAAATAAACAAAATAAAAAATGTAATGCTATAGTCTAGAGATGTACTAGTTAGTTGTATGTTCAATGGACACATAATGTTGTTGGAAAGCTACAATGTAAACAATTGTTTTTTTTTCATTGATGTCAAATGTTAACTGGTGAGACTATTACTATCTATTTGAGTACCATATCTATTGATTTATGAAGAAGATTTGAAGGCAAGGATAACAAAAAGACCGAGTGAAATGGTTGAGTTATGAGAAATCACAAGGGTACTTGATCAGTCGGCACATTGGAAAAGTAATGTGTTGTTTATCCATAACACTAACTCAAGATGTCACTTTACTGGGAACAGTATATGTCGAGCGAAGTGTGTGTCGACCGAGCACCAATGTATGCCAAGCATAATTTCTAAGTGTCGACCAAGCACTAGTAAATCACTGAGGAAAATAGTGATGACCGAGTGAAAGAACACAGTGTTGGCCGAGTAGCAGTAATTTGGTAATTGTTGAGATTTTAGATCTATGGCCAACATAATTGAATTTATTGGGATATGTAAAGTTAATTGAGGATAAGAAAAATTGATCCACACTATTTAAATGCATGGGTAATCATAATTAATGCGTGGATCCAAGATTTAATTAGTGATTACTTTGAAAAAATAAATTAAATCTAAAGATGGAAAGATCTGTTGGATCTAACCTAACCTAGGATCTACAATCTTGATTAAGTGGAAAAGATTAATTTTACCTAGATGAAGAGGTATAAGATAACCTCAAGGGGTTATTCAAAGAGATGTATGTATGTGAAAAGTGTATGCAAGAGAATTGCATGGTTAATTGACTGATTGGTGTGATCTAACAAATAAATCTTAATAGAGAAGCAGAGAGTTGTGAAAGTGATTGCTTGATGGATTTCCAAGAAGATCTGAAGATTGAAATGAGAATGGAGGCCACTCAATGAATTCGAATAAGATCTTAATAGGATCAAGATTTGAAAAGTAAAGTGTATGTATTAGATCACACCTGTTGATTACTTTCTAACCATTGTGTCAGTCAAAATCCTTTAACCAGGTTGACCTAGCAGTCATTGTATAAATCCTTTGAGCAAGGTGACATTCAGGTGGAATGTTCTAAGACCTCTAACAAGGCCACTCCTGATAGGTTGATTAAATCCTCTAACCAGGTCACATTTAGCAATGTGTTTTGTAACCTTTAACAGGGTTGGCTCCTAGGAGAGCTCACTTCAGAAGAGTGAAAACTTGGTAGCATGTTACTGGTGGTTTTTCCCAATTTTGGTTTGCATGTTAAATATTGGTGTCAACTTGTGTGAATGTTTATGTTGTGTTTTACTATTAAGTTTCAACAAGTTGATTACATTTGAATACTAAACTGCATATTTATGTTGTTGACTTATGCTATTCCTTCTGAGTAGATCTGAGTTGTTTAAAGTGCTATAAAGTTTCAATTGGTACATCTAGACCCGAGGATAACTAATTCACCCGCCATCTTAGTAATTCATATACATTCTAACAATTGGTATCAGAGCTTTGGTCTCTTGAAAATAGTTTGAAGGTACTTGGAGAAAAAGATCAAGATGTATAAAAAGGAGGTAGCAAAGTTGAACAATGATAACTTCCCTACATGGCAGAGTTTGATGAAATTTCCTCTATCTAGGATTGGTGATGCTTCTAAGC
>MU223482.1:159754-186367 GCA_018584345.1 Thuja plicata
AGAAGATGTGGGATACCCTAGCAACCATCTATGGAGGAGATACAAATGTGCTGAGAGCCAAATCTGAAAGTTTAAGAGGTAAGTTTGATGAAATGAAAATGCAAGAAGGAGAAAATATAGTTCAATAATGTGGTAGGATAGAGGAAGTTGTGGATTCTATTAGAGGAGATAATGGAACCATTGATGATAACACCAATATGAGAAAGGTAATGAGAACTCTTCTTCCTGTATATGCTATTAGAGTCTCTGCAATTCAAGAATTAAGATGTACTCCTAATAACAATTTGACTTTAGAAGGTCTGGTAGGTAGAATCACTACATTTGAGATGTCAAATTTTGATAAATACACTCCACACGCTATTGATTCTGCATTCAAATACCAGATGGTCCTTAACAAATCAAAGAAAGGGAAGAAATGTGTAAACAGTGACAACGACACTACAGATGATGACCTAGAAGAACTTGAGGCACTTATGGCAAAAAGACTATATAGAGGAAAAGGAAAATTCAATGGTAAACTTCCTATCATTTGTTTTTCAAGTAACAAAATCAATATATTGCTGCTAGAAGAAAATAGTGTATTTTGACTGATACAATGGTCACCTTTACTCATATAAGAAATTAGTGTATTTTTCTCATCATCATCATAATCATCTTTCATAGCAACATACACAACTTCTATATCATTTTCATTAGAATTATCAGTTCCATTGTCAGAGGCTTCTTCAGCTATATAGAAAGATTTCTTACCTTTATCTTTGTAATCCATATACTTTCTGAAGTCTCGGTCATCCTTTATGTCTTTGTATGCAAGGGTTATGCACAAGAAGAAGGAATGGATTATGGAGAAACATTCACCCTAGTTGCAAGATTGGAAGGAGTCATAACCTTACTTGCATAGGCAACCTACAAAGGTTTTAAAGTTTATCAGATGGATGTAAAGTTAGCATTTCTAAATAGAATATTAGAAGAAGAAGTGTACATTGAACAAGCTGATGGATTTTTTGACCCAAGCAAGAGGAACATGGTTTGCAGATTACACAAAGCACTATATGGATTGAAGAAAGCACCAAGAGCATGGTATGAGAGATTGCACAATTATTTGATAAAGATTGGATTTGCAAGAACCAGTGACAACAACAATCTGTATTTGAAGACAGAACAAAATAAAGGTACTTTATCAGCTGAAATTTTTGTTGATGACATTATATTTGGTGGATAAGATGTATTATGCTCAACATTTTCAAAAGAGATGCAAATTGAATTTGAGATGTCTATGTTTGGTGAAATCAAATTCTTTGTTGGCCTACAAATATATCAAATGAAGAATGGTATCTATATTACTCAATCAAAATATGTCAAGGAGATACTAAAAACTTTTGGCATGGAAGAATCAAAACTAGTGAGTACACCCATGGCTACTGGACATAAGTTAATGAAAAATGATGATACAAAAGAAGTGAATCAAACCCTTTACAGCTCAATGAATGGAAAGTTGCAATATGTTGTACATAATAGACCTAATATTGCTCTGGCTATTGGAATTGTTGCAATATTTTTTGCCAATCCCAAAGAAACTCATATGATGCCAGTAAAAAGAACTCTGAGATACTTGAAAGAAACATATGAATATGGTTTGTATTACAAAAAGAATGATAAGTTTGAGCTTAGAGTTTACACTAACTCTGATTGGGCTGGAAATGTGGATGATAGGAAAAGCACCATAGGTGGCACATTTCTTCTAGGAAAGAGATTGGTTTCATGGACAAGAAAGAAACATAATTGCACCTCACAATCTATAGCTGAAGCCGAATATGTGGTAGAAACAGTTAACTTCTCTAATATTGTATGGTTGAAGATACTACTGAAAGGTATGAAAGAAGAAATCATAGAAACAATTGTTATATATTTTCATAACATGAGTGCCATTAATATTTCTAAGAATCCTATGATGCACTCTAAGACAAAGCACATAGCTATCAAGTATCATTACTTGAGGGAGCTAGTTCAATTAGGAGACATATTTACAAAATCACTACCCAAGGATGCTCATGAGTATCTGTGAGGTAAATTAGGGGTTATTCCCCTGACTAAAGCTAATTAGTTTAGAATGGGACTATTGCATGAAAATTTGTATTCAGAATATTTGACACATTGATGTACAGGAAGTCACACTTTAGGATGTTGTCTAAAGTTGTGAAAGAAAAACAAGGACAAAAAAGAGGATCAGTCATAAGCAAGATGATACTGAGTTAGAATAGAAGAATCTGTATGATGAAGATGTCAACATCTTTTGCATTTTTTTTTAAGAGGGAGAAGTTTACTGCATGAGGGAGAATTTACTATACTTAGAGAAAAAGAAAGATTTCAATGTGAACAGAAATAGAAAGATTTCAATGTGATTACAGACACAGAGGGAGAAATGTTTTACAAGATGAGAATCAGAATGAAGATAAAGATATTAAGGAACACAAGCAGAATTTTTGGATTGTATGGCAACTATGTTTGTAAATTTATTGTTTTAATGTTTAGTGTTGCCATCAATGCCAAAGAGGGAGATTGTGGAAATCTACAATGTAAACAATTATTGTTTTGTCATTGATGTCAAACCTTAACTGGTGAGACTATTTATATCTATTTGAGTACCATATCTATTGATTGTTGAATAATATTTGACAGCAAAGATAACAAGAAGACCGAGCAGAATGGTTGAGTTATGGGAAATCACAAGGGTACTTGATCAGTCGGTACATTGGCAAAGTAATGTGTTGTCTATCCATAACACTAAGTCAAGATGTCAGTTTACTGGGAACAGTATATGCCAATCGAAGTGTGTGTCGACTGAGCACCAGTGTATGCCGAGCATAATTTCTAAGTGTTGATCAAGCACCAGTAAATTACTGAGGAAAATAGTGATGACTGAGTGAAAGAACACAGTGATGGCCGAGTAGCAGTATTTTGGTAATTATTGAGATTTGAGTTCTCTGGCTGACATAATTGAATTTATTTGGATATGTAAAGTTAATTGAGGATAAGAATGATTGATCCACACTATTTGAATGCATGGGTAGTCATAATTAATTGCATGGATCCAAGATTTAATTAGTGATTTCTTTGGAGAAAAATATTAAATGTAAAGATGGAAAGATCTGTTGGATCTGACCTAACCTAGGATCTACGATCTTGATTAAGCGAAAAAGATTAATTTTACCTAGATGGAGAGGTATAAGATAACCTCAAGAGTTTATTCAAAGGGATGTATGTATGTGAAAAGTGTATGCAAGAGAATTGCATGGTTAATTGACTGATTGGCATGATCTAGCAAAGAAGACTGAACAAAAAAGAAGAGAGCTGCGAAAGTGATTACCTGACAGATTTCCGAGCAGATCTGAAGAATGAAATGAGAATGGAGGCCACTCAGTGAATTAGCATAAGAATTGAATAGGATCTGGATTTGCAAAGTAAGTTGTATGTATCAGAGCACACCTGCTGATTAATTTCTAACCATTGTATCAGTCAAAATCCTTTAACCAGGTTGACCTAACAATCATTGTATAAATCCTTTGAGAAAGGTGACATTCAGGTGGAATACTCTTACACCTCTAACAAGGCCACTCATGACAAGGTGATTAAATCCTTTAACCAAGTCAAATTTAGCAATGTGTTTTGTAACCTTTAACAGGGTTGGCTCCTAGCAGAGCTCACTTCAGAAGAGTGAAAACTTGGTAGCATGTTACTGGTGGTTTTTCCCAATTTGGGTTTCCCTGTTAAATATTGGTGTCAACTTGTGTGAATGTTTATGTTTTGTTTTACTGTTAAGTTTCTACAAGCTGATTAAATTTGAACAGTAAACTGCATATTTATGTTGTTGACTTATGCTATTGCTCCTGAGTAGATCTAAGTTTTTTAAAGTGCTATAAAGTTTCAATTGGTACATCTTGACCTTAGGATAAATGATTCACCCCCCCTCTCAGTTATTCATATACATTCTAACAAACGTTTCGTGGGAACTTGAAGTGTGTAGTGTGGGAATTCTACATTTGTTTTATTTGATTCTAATTATTTTGATTCTTTTATTTCCAATTTTATTCTATGGTAATGTTGGCTAGTGAGAGAAAGGAAAGAGTATAGTTGGTAGGTTGAGTTAGCCCCAAATTTTATAGTGGGTTTAGAAATTTTATTTTTGTAGTTGTGTGTTATACTTGGGAACCTTCACTACCACAATGATTATTCATTTCCTTCCCTTGGGATCTTATGAATTTGTGTTGGGTATGGAATTGTTGGATTCTTAAGAGGATTTTATAGATTAACAATGTAAGTTAGTACAATGTTTGGCTAATTCAAGTGGGTGAGTGGAGCTTCTGGAGGTTCCAAGACATATTTCACTTCACATGATTTTAGCTATGCATCTGAAGCAAAATATGAAATAGGGATGCACATTTTTGGTACTTTTATTGAACATTATTGATAAGAATGATATTGAAGAGGCATGGATAATGATTACCCACTAGTTCACAAGTATGCATATATATTTTAAAGCGAGATTCTATTCATGCCTCCTTGATGAACTACAACTGATTGTATGTTTGAAGTCATTTTTGTTGATAGTCAACCAAGCTACAGATATGATGATAAACATTATCAATTAATGTATTGTCATTGATGTCAACTTATTTGAGTATCATTACGGTAACAAACATCTATTATTGATTGAAGATCTAGAAAAAACAAACTTTATGTAATTAGTAATGAAGAGTTTTGTATACACCAAGAGATAGTGAACATCGAGTAAAACAAAGTGTATACCGAGTATAGTGGTAACCGAGGTAGGGATCACAAACACAACACGGTATCGACCAAGTAGTTAAATAAAATAGAGGCCAACTAGAATGATGAGCTGGAAAGTGATGATTCTGAGGTAAATTATAAGATTTTTTATGATCATCAAATGGTTATGAAAATTTAAGGAAGATCAAACAATGAAGATTGAAACATGTTTTTAACACAACTGTGAAGGAAGTTTTAAGTGGCAAAACTAACTATGGAGATTAAGAGACAAAATATAAAAGGATGTAAATTAAGTGAGTTATGATGTCTATATAAGAGACAAGAGATTCATTATGAATCAATGATGCTATGATGCACACACATGCAAAGTTTATGCATGACTGATCAAACTTGTTAAAGATAGAACCGAGCATTTTTTGCAGACATTACCGAGCGAGAGATGAAAGAGCATTAACTAAGAGGAATTGAGTATGAAGAATTAGATGAACGAAAGTGAAAAAATTGATCAGAGGTATTATGTACTTAGCATAGATCTGAAAAATATGCAAATAGAGTTGTATTTGAATTAGATCATTACTATATCAGTTTAAGCATTGTTACAGATAAATCTCTTAACCGAGTAGGATGTGAAAATATTTATTATGACATTCTAATGAATGTTGAGTGTTTTCTTGTTCACCCCATAGTGAACGATTGGTCAAGAGAGAAATTTTTGTTTTAAATCCTCTAACCAAGTCACATTTAACAGTCTGCATTGTAACCTATAACAGGGTTGGCTCTTAACCGACCTCACTTCAGAAGAGTGAAATATTTTGGGTTACTGGTCCCATGTGGTTTTTCCCTTAGCAGGTTTTCCATGTTAAAAATATGTGTCAATGTGTATTATTGTTGTGGATTGTTATTTTTATTTACACATTACTTTATCTACATTGATCGGTAATCATAGTAATAATTTACTGCTACTCGATAGATGACTAGATAACTTATTTGGACTCAAGTTTGAAGAGACATTTTACACTTCACTGAGTTGATTTATATGTTTGAAATTGTTGTTTATACATCTTGAATAATTTGGGATTGTAGGAGAATTGGGAACTAACTGATTCACCCCCCCTCTCAATAATTCTAACAATTGTTATCAGAGTCTAGAGTTCTAAGAAGGAAATTTTTTAAGTACTCAAGCTAAAGATCAAGATGTATAAGAGAAACGCACTAAAGCTGAACAAGGAGAACTTCTCAACATGGAAAAGAGGAATGAGATTATACCTATCAAGGATTGGAGATGACATTTCAATATACCTGGATTCTGAATTCATCCTACCGACTAGATCCTTGAGTGTTAATTAGATGAAAGAGAAACATGAACACAACATTATAATGGTAGAGATTGAGCTTCTTCTCTTACTGATGCTGAATTTGAATATATCAAGACATGTACATCAGCCAAGTAGATGCGGGACAAGCTTACACTAGTTTATGGAGGAGATGCAAAAGTAATGAGAGCTAAAGTTGAAAGTCTCTGAGGAAAATTTGATGACATGAGAATGAAAGAAGTAGAAAACACAACACAATACAATAACCAACTCAAGGAGGTTGTGAATTCTATTTGAGGAGAAAGAGGAACTATTGACGAAGACACTATTGTGAATAAGATTCTTAGAACTTTATTGCCTATTTATTCTATAAGAGTCTCTACAATAAATGAAATGAGAGCACCACCTGGAAACAATATTACTGTTGATAGTCTTTTTGGTAGACTGATTTCTTTTGAGCTGAAATTTTTTTATAATAGTGTTGTACCTACTATGGAATCTGCATTTATGTCTTCTTTGAAAATTAGTAAATCTGGTAGCACACATGATTAGAAATAAAAATGATAGTGATGATATAGAATTTGATGAACTTGAATCATTAATGGTTAGAAGATTGCACAAAGAAAAAGGAAGATATAAAGGTAAACTACTTTTGATATACTTTAATTGTAAATAAATTGGACACTTTGCTGCTCGATGCCCTAACATAAAGAATGATGAAAGAAATGAAAGATTTAATGACATAAAATATGACCAAGAATACAAAAGAAACCAAAAGTATGATAGAAGGAATAAATGAGATTACAAAGACAAAGGCAAGAAGGCTTGTTACATTTCTGAAGATAAAGATCTAATGATACTTTTTCTGACACTGATGAAGATATTGAGAGAGTATTTGTATCTTTGAAAGAAGATTCAAAAGAAGATGAGAGGTATGTTGAAACAAAACTTATTTCTAAAGTTATTAAACATGCCATTTGGGTTATTGATAGTGGTTGTACACATCACATGATTGGAGATGGAGGAAAATTTGAATTTCTTGAGCATTATGATGGTGGATCTGTTAGAATGGGAAATGATACACCTTGTCAAGTAAAAGGAAAAGGAACTATATTGTTGAACAATCAAATCAAATGTGAGAATGCATATTGGGTGAAAGGACTTAATTATAATCTGTTGAGTGTTTTACATTTGAATAACACAGGTCACCGACTTTATTTTTAAAATAGAAAAGCTAGAATCTATGATGAAACTAGAAAATTGACCGGCACTGGTGAACAATCAAAAGGTAATCTATTCTATCTTGACACAGTTGAAACTACTTACTTAATGGCTTAGAATGAAGATGTATGGTTGTGGCATAAAAGGATTTTTCATGTAGATTTTGACAACATGGTTAAGATTAGTAAGAAAATAAAAGTTAGAGTCTTTCCGAGCTTATCTAAACCTAACCGTGTAATGTGCAAAAATTGTCAGATGGGAAAAATGCCAAAATATAGTTTTATGAGGAAGAATTTTTCATGTAATGATATTTTGGAGTTAGTTCATACAGACCTATGTGGACCCATGAGAACACAGAGTTATTATGGAGACATATACTTTATTTTGTTTGTTGATTACTACTCTAGAATGATGACTGTCATGTTCCTAAAAGAAAAATTTGAAGCATTTAAGATGTTCAAATGGTACAAAGCTAAAGTGGAAAAGAAAGTGGTAGAGAACTGAAGTGTTTGAGATCTGATAGAGGAGGTGAATTTATTTTTGATGGGTTCACTAACTTTTTTAATGAGCATGGAATTAAGAGACATGTTTCTTCACCGAAGACACCACAACAGAATAAGATTGTAGAAAGGAGAAATAGATCAATTGTGGATTGTGCTAGAACATTGATGATTAAAAAGAATGTTTCACAAAAATAGTAGAGAGAATTTGTTAGTACTTTTGTATACACACTAAACTGGGTACAAATGAAGAAAGATACAAACAAGACACCTTATGAGTTATGGTATGGTTATACACCTAATGTGAGTTATTTTAGAATTTTTGGAAGTCATTGTTATATTCTAAAAGATGATCAAAATGGTAAATTTGATTCAAAAAGTGATGAAGGAATATTTCTTGGATATTCTACTAAGAGTAAAGCTTATAAATTTTTGAACAAGACTTCTAACAAGATCATTGAAATTGCAAATGTCGGAGTTGATGAATTTGCTGAGAATAATGATGAGGAAAGCATGAAAAAACCTGAAGATTATAGTAGAGTTGTCTACATGAAAGAACTTGATACTTTTCCCACACCGATGCCTAATGTTACCGTGTAATAGGGTAATATTACCGAGCAACAGGAAGCACAGACTCAGAATCATGAAAATGTTGCAACTGAAGATCATGATCCAGAACACAATGAACCTACTGAAGAACACAATGATGAAAAAATAATTGAACCTTGTTGGTTAACAGATTTGTCTTCCCAAAACACCTGCACCAAAATGACTCCTAAACACCCAAGGCCGAAAGACAAATTGCAACACAACAGTTGGGTCACTTCGCTATGAAGAACGCAAGTGCCCTCTAAATTAATTGGGTACAGCTCCCCATGTAAGATTTACAATGAATTTACAAAACCACAAGATGCTTTTAACCCGAAAGAAAGAAAGGATATCAAACATCTACTCGTAAATACAATGTAGATGCGGGAACCTATACTACTACATAAAAGAAAGCGAAGAATAGAAGATGACGCAAAGTTCATTTGCTGGACACTACATAATGTAATGAAGATGAAACTGTGTCTTTCAGCTTCTTGAGAGAATTAAAAATCAGAGCCTTTAAAGAAATTTTGAACTGACAATCTAACAGGAAAACAGTGATATTGAAATGTAATTCAGAGAAAACTGAAAATGACACTAAGTTCATTACCAGTGGAAGGAAAATACATCATAATCAAAGTTCTGATATAATTAACCCTCAGTCTCCCTTCCCTGACTGTAAAAGATTATGAAATGTCTTCTACACATTACAAACAAGCCACTATTTCAAAAAAAGATAGAAACTCCTTTCGCAATACTACATCAACTATCAAAATCTTATCTCTATCTCAGGTACACAATTCCGAGAAAGAGAAAAAGAAAAAGCCCATGATCTGCCTCTCACAGCCTCTCAAGAAAATGAAATGATTTTACAAAGTCCTCTTCCTGGCTGAAGCCCAAAGTCTGTAGTCTGGAAGCCAAAAGAATAAAATCCCCTGTAGCACAAAGTCTCAGAGAAATTCAATCTTCCCCCTATCACTGTATTCACAGCCTCTGTTCTGCTGTGGCTCAAAGTCCCCCAGCCAAAAATTAGAAAACTGGAACCCTTCCTCTATCTTTAGCTGGTATATTTATCTCTTCTCCCGTTGGTTTCAATTACATGATGTTTTTCCTTTTTCAGTTATGAAAACTGATTCTTGATATTGCATTCATTTTCAAACATTAATCTGTTCTTTTTGCTTCTTTTTCACCTGACAACATGATATTTTAAATTGTTTCGATAATCAAACATTACAACTTTATAAAATAATTTATTAAAGTTGTATTTTAACTATTGGGTTTAGTAGTAATATTATGATTTGTAAAGAACTTTTTTGAGATTCGGCAGTGAATGTTGGAGAGGAGTCAGCATAACTCTCATTTCAAAAGCCGCCAAATCCTAAGGTTTCATGGACCCTATTATCTCCTCCAATAACATGAATATGAGCTGTCAGACAGTTTGATGGTTTCAATTTGCCAACCTTGATAACTGTATTAACTACATCCTTAATTTGAGCAATAGTATGATCATTAGGCCCTTTGATAAGAGTTGTACATGAGTGAGGATTTTTGACATTCTCCACGAAGGTGTATTTTTCTTCCCCGAGCACATGCTCATATACAAATTCTTCCCAGCCAAGCACATCAGGAGTCAAGTCATCAACAGAATTAATAGCCTCACCACCACAAGCAAGCACCAATCTCACCATATTCCATCTCCTTGCTCTCCTTAGAGCTACAATCCCTTCTTTTGCTAGCATATCATTTTCTCCCTCTGCTCAGCATTCGAGTAAAAGAAACCTGCATTTATTTCACTCTTTTCAAATGCCAAAGATACATGGCAAGTTAACATATAAAAATTCTCAACATGCTTCTTCATGTCTGGATGAGAAGCTCCAAACATTCTAAGCTCAAACTTGATCAGGGGATCGGCCACTGTGGTTGTGCAAGCATTTTATCGGGCATGAATAGCTTTTGGAGTTTTTAAATCTTTCTCTGTGGTCACTATGCTCCTACTGTGACATCGATTTGGTGATCATTCTGAACTTAGCAGCGTACTTTTGGTGGTTTCAATTGCTACCAAATGTTGTTTTTACCCTTTCCCCATCAAATAGTGCATCACTGGATGTCGTTCTCTCTGACAGACAAAGACAGATGTTTGACCTCCAATCTTGAATATGTGTGTGATCTGTAGCTGCATATTTCCATTGAATTCCCCAATGAACAAACTAGAGGAGGCCAAGGAAGTCAGTGCGATTGGAGTTCCTTAAAGCATGTGGAAGCCACAGTTATGATGTCTTACGATGCGTTCTATTTTACGTAGCTCTCCACCAACTGCAGTTCATATACCTGAACTGAGATCACACACTTTTGATGGTGCTCCACATGATTACATTGGACATTATGTCAGGTGATCGAAAGCATTTAGAAGTTTAGAACCCTGAAATCTACCAGACCATGTACACCAATCGACATGTATGCAGATGAATGGGCACACCGACACATGGTTTACACTAGATTTTCATATATATATGAAGAAATGCTCGGGAAAGAGAAACGAGACCTTGAGCTTTCACCCTCAAGGATGCATAAGAGGAATATGAATATCACCATGTTGAACCGATGACTATCGAGCTGATATGTCTTCAACAAGACTGAATGCACAGATTCGTCTATCCATATTTCAGGTGTACTCGGGCCTGTGTGGATGCTTTTCGATGTGGACAAAGCCAACATCAAACATCTTCTAATCATTACAATTCAGATTTCTCTAATGTGCCTTCGATGTCATGGTTACACAATGCTCACTTTGCTACATGTGAATCGTATTAACCATTTGTCTAACAATTCACAGAGCTCTCTATATCGGCAACTTTTAATGATGAAAAGTCACCATTTGTATTTCTATGTGCTACTAAAGTCGTGGAATCTATATTCCAGATTGATGAGTTTAGCTGGAGGTGATGGCTTTGTCTCTTCATGCGTGAGAAATATGCCTATCTCTCCTTTACTTGCCATTGAACCAGATCAGCATTCTGTCGAACAATTTACAAGCAGTTTTTGTGCTTCTACACAAATACCCGAAGCTCACACTTTACTATATCTACCTTAAATAGGTATATAGAATTAAATGGAAAATGTCAAATACTGAACACTCCACATCACCACTTCATTTGGTGACCAAGTATCATATTTGGCTCTGTCATGTATACCTTTATCTGATGACATTTCCTTTCTATTCCTGATATATAGATATCGGGTTCAACAAACAATCATCAATTCCAAACTACAGGGGATACAAAAGATCATGTTTTTCTTTATGCATTATATCCATCACTGACGCCCTTTGACAAATGCTTCAGTACCTTTCCATTGGAGGAACCATTCGTGCTGTGCTTGGGCTAATCGATTGGTGAGATCACATAGCTCGTCCCTTCATGAAAATCCACGGGTTTTTGTGTTTTAATTGCACCAACATGATGCACCCGATTGTCACCATGAATTCATGTTCCTACGGGTTTGAACAACCTTTCAATACTTTGTTCGATTCATATCATCCATTACTGTTGTAGAATATTGTACAATCAAATTTTGTATCTCTAGCATTGACCTTTGTTCATAATGTCAATCCCAAGTATTGAGTTTATGAGAGTGTACCGGGGCTTTGAACTCTAAACCAAACTCTTGAATTCAAACTGATTAATTACACCTCAAAATCTGCCTTTTGGACTATGGGTTTGAAACTGAATCTGCATCTTGATTTCACATTTCAAATCTGACAATGGCACACATCTGCATTTAAAACTTGACCTGCAAACTTCAAACTCTGAACCAACGAACCTTTTTATGCAACTAAACCACTTTGAATCTCTTTGAACCTTGGTTCAAAGTAGTTCAAAGAGATTCAAGACCTCAAACATGAAAGTTTAAATACCGGGTCTATATTGGGTACCAACAAACCTATACTTTCAAAATATGTAAGAAGACATCATCCACAGAATCAGATTATTGGAGATAAAAGAGTTGGCATGATGACCCGAAGTAAGTTGAAAGATAACACATGTTTGATTTGTGAATTTGAGCCTAAGAATGTTAGAGATGCACTTAAAAATGAATAATGGATCAATGCAATGAATGAAGAAATTGAGCAGATACAAAAAAACAAAACATGGACATTAGTACCAAGACCGAGTGATAAGAATGTTATTGGCACCAAATGGATATTCATAAACAAATTGAATAAGAATGGAGATGTAACCAAAAGTAGAGAAATATTAGTATGCAAAGGGTATGCACAAGAAGAAGGTATTGACTATGGAGAAACTTTTGCACCAGTTATTAGACTTGAAGGAGTTAGAATATTACTTACATACAGAGCATATAAAGGATTCAAAGTATATCAGATGAATGTTAAGTCTGCATTTCTACATGGAATACTAGAAGAAGAGGTATACATTGAACAACCTAGGGGATTTTTTGATCCTGATCATACAAACATGGTATGTAAGTTACACAAATATTTTTATGGTTTGAAACAAGCATCGAGAGCATGGTATGAAAGACTACATTCGTATCTTATTAGTATTGGATTTATTGGAACAAGTGATAACAAAAATTTGTATTTGAAAGGAGGAAATGATGATAAAACTCTTATTGCTGAAATTTTTGTTGATGATATTATATTTAGAGGAAATGATAACCTATGCACATGATTTGCTGATGAAATGAGGAAAGAATTTGAAATGCCAATATTTGGAGAGATCAATTTTTTTTTTGGCTTGCAAATTCTACAACAGACTGAAGGTATCTACATTACTCAATCAAAATACATCAAGGAAGTATTGAAGACATTCAGAATGGAAGAATCAAAACTAGTTGTAACACCTATGGTGACAGGATGCAAACTGACTAAAGAAGATAAGACACCTAAGGTAAATCAGACATTGTATAGATCTATGATTGAAAATTTGATGTATGTTGTACACATAACAAACATAGCATACACAGTTGGAATTGATGCAATATTTTATGCTAATCGCAGAGAATCACATATGACTATTGTAAAAAGAATTTTTAGATATCTAAAGAACACTCAAGACTATGGATTAAGGTACAAGAGTGATTCCAAGTTTAAACTAAAAGTTTACACTGATGCTGATTGGGTCGGGAACATTGATGATAGAAACAAATCTACTGGTAGAGAATTTTTTAGAGGAGAAAGATTAGTCACTTGGATAATTAAAAAGAAAGGATGCATATCTCAGTCAACTACAGAAGACAAATATGTTTTTGTTGCTGCAAACTATTAGAATATTGCATGGATAAAATAACTTTTGAAAGGTATGAATGAAGATATCACTGACCTGGTGATAATTTATTGCAATAATACTAGTGCAATAAATATTTCAAAGAACTCGATGATGCATGCAAAAACCAAGTACATATCTATCAAATATCACTACTTGAGGGAACAAGTAAAAGATAAATAGGTAATATTGGAATATGTACACTCAAAAGGACAACTTGGAGACATATTCACTAAACCCTTACCAATTGATACATTTGAGTACTTAAGGGGTAGGCTAGGGGTTTTTCCCTTGTCTATTGGTCACTAAGCTGACTAGGAGGTTGCATCAACCTACATGTAATCAGAATATCAATCATGTTGATGTAAAGCTGAACTAGACTAACAAAGACATATCAGTAAACTGCAAGGTACTTAGTCCACTACATCGAAAACCAAAGATATTTTTGCCTACTGAAGAGCTGTATATTTTCTTTTTGGCATTGTTGTCAAAAGGAGAGAGATTCAATGAAATATCTATCCATTAAAGGGAAAGAAGGTTCTACAGAGAATGATAAAGGGAGAAATGGCATATCTATCTATAGAGAGATTCAAGAATAGAAGAGTCAAAACTGCAGGGAGAGTTTGCATGGTGAATTATTTAATACTGACACATTTTCTATATTCAAGATAGGGAGAGCTAGAGAATTTTGCAGTTATAGAATAAAAGTTTGGTATTCTATAGAATTTTCATATTGCATATTTCATATTGTGTTTCCATCAATTCCAAATGGAGAGATTGATGAGCTACAATTGATTGTATGTTTGAATTCATTTTGTTGATAGTCAACCAAGTTACAGATATGATGATAAACATTATCAGTTAATGTATTGTCATTGATGTCAAGTTATTTGAGTATCATTATGATAACAAACATCTATTATGGAATGAGATCTAGAATAAACAAATTTTATGTGGTTGGTAAATGAAGAGTTTTTTATACACCAAGAGATAGTGAACACTGAGTAAAACAAAGTGTATATCAAGCACAGTGATAACCGAGCTAGGGATCACTGAAATAACACAGTATTGACTGAGCAGTTAAATAAAACTGAGGCTGAATAGAATTATGAGTTGGTGGTTGATGATTCAGAGGTAAATGATAAGATTTGTTATGATGATCAATCGATTATGAAAATTGAAGACAGATCGGATGATGAAGATTGAAACATATTTTTAACACAATCGTTGAGGAAGGTTTAAGCGGCAAAACCAACGATGGAGATTAAGCACACAAATCTAAAGGATGGAAATTAAATAAGTTATGATGTCTATATAAGAGACAAGAGATTCATTATGAATCAATGATGCTATGATGGACACACATGAAATGTTTATGCATGACTGATCAAACTAGTTAAAAACATAACCGAGCATTTTCTGCAGACATTATCAAGCAACCGAGGAAAGAGCATTAACCCATCATAATAGAGTATGAAGAATCAGATGAAACAGAGTTAACAGATTGATCAGAGGTATTATGTACTTAGCATAGATCTGAAAATATACAAATAGAGTTGTATTTGCATCAGATCATTAATGTATTAGTTTAACCATTGTTATAGATAAATCTCTTAATCGAGTAGGACGTGAAAGTCTTTATTATGACATTCTAATGAATGTTGAGTTTTTTCTTGTTGAACCCATGGTGAATGATTGGTCAAGAGAGAACTGTTAATTTTAAATCCTCTAACCAGGTCACATTTAAGAGTGTGCATTGTAACCTTTAACAGAGTTTTCTCTTAACCGAGCTCACTTTAGAAGAGCAATATTTTGGGTTACCGGTCCTAGGTGGTTTTTCCCTTAGCAGGGTTTCCACGTTAAAAATCTATGTGTCAATGTGTATGATTGTTGTGCATTTTTATTTTTCTTTACACATTACTTTATCTACATTGATCGGTAATCACACTTAATTTAGAGCTATTCGGTAGATGACTAGACAACTTATTTGGACTAAAGTTTGAAGATACATTTTACACTTCACCGAGCTTATTTATATGTTTGAAATTGTTGTTTATAAATCTAGAAGAATTTGGGACTATAGGATAATTGGGAACCAACTGATTCACCCCCCCCCCCCCCCCCCCCCCCCCCCCCCGTCTCAGTTTTTATAACACTCCTATGCCCTTTACATGTTTTTTCATTGAGCTCACTCTAGAACCAAAGCCCATTTCTCATGAACCATATTATATGACCAACCAATAGTTGAGTAAGCTCAATTTACCATTAGAGGATTTGCTGGTTAAGGTTCATATTCATCCCAATTTTTTCCATTGGATAACACAAAAAATATTTGTTAAAAATAAGGATGAAGCTCTTCACTTTTGTACATTGATTATCATTACTTGAATAAGGTGATGGTGAAGAACTGATATCCCTTTCTAATGATCAACAAATTCTTAGATTAGATGAAGGGAGCTAGATTCTTCTCCAATATCTAGATCTTACTTTAGGGTATCACTAGCTTTGCATTCATGAGGTTGACATTCATCAGATAACATTTTGTATCCATTATGGGCATTAGAGTTCACTCCCTTTTGGTTTGATCATTGTTCCACTAGCATTCATGAGTTGATGAATGGGGTATTCCACACATACATTGAGATATTTTTCCTTGTGTTTCTTGATTATATTTTGGTATATTTGACAACCATGGATGAACATGAGGTCCATTTGCATAAGGTTTTTTAGTGTCTTTTTGATAATAAACTCTATGTAAACTAGGTGAAGTGTGAGTTCTTCTAGAGTAAGGTGAGATATCTAGGTCATATAATATTAGGAGAGGATATTGCGATGGATCCCTTTAAGATCCAAGTCAAGAATAGAACTCTACAAATCAATACTAAGAGACAATACCAAAGTCTCATGCCTTCTCCTACTCAAGGCATTCATGACTACATTCTCCTCAATGTGTATTGTTTTATATGCATTATATAAAGGGTAAGGAGAATGTAGTCATGGATTCCTTGAGTAGGAAAAGGCATGATATTTTATTATTGGCTCTTAGAATTGATTTGTAGAGTTCTATTCTCGAGGTCCTTCCTAGTGACACTTGGTGTCAAGAAGTGAGAGAAAATATAGATTCTGGGAGAGCTTTGGAGGAAATATTTGCATGTTTTTCCTTGAATTCAAATGGAAGTTTTCAACACAATAGTCATATTATGTGGTAGTATTAGGTAACGTTCATTCTTTGATATTGTCCAAGACACGTTGTGAACCTTATTCAACACATCCTAGCTTCAAGAGGATGCATGCCAATCTTAGAAAATTATATCTTTGGGTATGGATTAGGCATGGTTTTTTAATTTTATTTATATATGTCATGAGTGATAGAGGGTGAAGATATAAGATCAACTTCTAGTAGGTCGTTTGTAGAAACATTCTATTCCTGAGTGGAAATGGGATACCCTATCTCTTAATTTTATTACTAAATTAATCATGTCATCACATCATCATGATGCTATTATGGTTACGATGGAAAAGTTATCTAAGCCAACTCACTTATTCCCTATGAGATCCTCATATACTACCATGTTTGTACAAAATGTGTGCTCAAGGAGGATATTGTTATGTTGCATGGGATACCTTCCAGAACATATTTGATAGAGATCCAATATTCACTTCATATTGTGTAATTCTCTTTAGCATGCTTTAAGGACTCAACTCAATCTTAGATTTGTATACCACATTGAGAATAGTGGTCACACTTAGCAAGTTAATCAAGTTCTTAAGAATATAATATATGTCATAGATCAATTTTCATAATGGGAGGACTACTTGCAGTTGTTATAAGTTTTCTATAAAAATGTGTACCCATAGTTCCCTTTGCATGTCTCTTTACATTGCCTTGTATGGTAGACCATATTGAACATGCTGAGTTGGGATTGGTCAGGGGATGATTTTATTTTGGGTCCAGAGATTCAAGTGTGGATATAGAACGCCGGGTTACATTTGTATTAGAAAGAGTTTTGGTACAAATCATATTTAGCAAAAGAAGTATGCCAAATCCCATGTACTGGATCATTACTTCCCGGTGGGTGACTATGTGTTCTTGAGATTTCACCTATAGAAGAGTCATATCTATTATGGGAAGGTTCTATGTTAGTACCACATTAAATTGTTGGTTTGTTTGAGATTTTAGATTGGATTGGTCCTATTTCCTACTACCTAGCATTGCCACCTAGTCTATCTTGAATCCATGATCTATTTTGTGTCTCTATACTTAGACATTATATTCCCATTGTGACCCATGTACTTGATTGGGCCAATATAGGTAGGGAACAAGAAAAATTATTTGGAGCCCATAGGTGTCCTTTTTTGATAGAGGCTAACCATCACGAGTGATGTCATAGAGAAAGTAATGGTCCAATAGGACCCCAATGATGATACTTCTTCCACTTGGGAGGATGTTGCATGGTTGAGAGATTTGTACCCCTATCATTGTGTGGGCTTCCAAGCTTAAGCCCATTCCTTTTGGGGGGGGGGGGGGCNGGGCATGTAGTGTCTCTTATGTTTGTATTTAGTCATTTCTTATTCCTTTGATTTGACCTAGACATTGTACATATTTTATTATGTTACTTCTCGTATATATTATTCTTTTTTGTTGGCAATATGATGCATTCAATTACTATTATATTCTTTTGTTCCCGTGGACACTGGATTATACTTGTGATTTTAGTGATGATCATATATGCATGATGACTCTACAATGATGTGCCATGATGTAATATGATTATGTTTAGGTGCATTTACAAATATAAATGATATTTTGGCCATATTGAGTTGGTTGTGGTATTATGTTGTGTCAGTGATTTGAGGAGATGGGATGTCATTGATCATGTAGTTTTAGTAATCTAGTTTGGGGATAAATTATATGCTCATTATATCCATTAATCATAATTAAATTTATTTAAGGATGTTCAATATTTTTAATTTAGATAAGATTATTATTTTAATTCTTGGATGATGATTAAACGTGTAAAGGGGTGATGTTGTAACATTCAAATACATAAGAATGATTACATCATTAAAATACCTTTTTCAAAAATTTATGTTATTTAATTATTTATATGTGCTTAAACTATTTATATATATGAGAAAGTACACTTGACATGTGAAAGTTTTAGTTATAACAGGTATCAGGCATCAAATCCATCTACCTTTGTAGATCTGAGCATCCATATATCCCCAACAATGGTTATAAGAGCTAGGCATGTGACTATGGCCATTAGGAATACATGACCTAATTATCAATCCTAATTTGGGGGATAATAACCATATTACATATACTCACCCATCTGGTTACCACGTGGTAATGTATGATTACTCTTGTGTACTGTGTTAGACCAATAATGTTTTTTTTGCAAAGAAAATGTCTGCAGTTATTATAGTTAAGTATTTGAAATAAATAATAATTATGATAAAGTATATTTCTTGTAAGTTTTTTATCGTTTATAAAATTATATGTCATATATGAGAACTTTATTTACTTAGAATTAATTAATTTAATTTGTTTTGGATTTTGAAATTTTATTTTATAATATCGACTTAAGTATTTTCACAATATTATTGCTTTTCTAAAAAATCCCCTTTAATTATGAGAACAGTTCATTTTCAAAGGACTTGTATTTAATTTTCTCGGAGCTCTCAAACCATCTTGTCGAAGATTTGTATTTTTGCTTGTCCTGGAATATTGGAGTGGATAAATTTTATGGGTATTGGTTCTTTATTGCTCTTGCCAAATTCTTCTTGCCTTCTAATTTTTGTTTCATCTTGTTGACTCTTGGGAAACTTCTTCAAATTTGGCTATTTGTATGATTTGAGGTAGGGATTTCTGTATCACTTTCTTTTGCATCAATTTAATATTTTCTCATGGGTTGCAAATGATTTATGAAATGAAACTATTCATATTTCCATTTTTCGAAGTGATTTTTCTTGAGATTTGAATATTTCCCAACTTTGATTGTGAAAATAACAATTTTCTTACGTTTATGCTTCTTATTTAAAATAAGATGGTTGATTTGTGAGTTTGATTACAGTTTTAGGATTTTAGATTCATGGGAACCAATAATTTTTCTGGGATTTTTCTTTTGTTGAGTTTGGACTTTTAGTGGTTATGGAAGTCCATCAAGGATGGATATCCTCCATGATTGGTTATGGGTCAATTCAGTAGTTGAGCGAAAGTGATAATTTATGCTTGTAAAATTATCATTATGATTTGTACAATAATGATATTTCTTTCGAGATTTTACTGCGGGATCAATATTATATTTGTACTCTTGGTTGAAAACTAATGGAGAGTGTCATGAACATTGTGGATAAGTGTATAATGTGGAAAGAAATATTGTAAAATGAGATCTTATTGCATTGTATTATTGTGATTTTGATTTGGGTATAAGATTGTGTTTAATTTTGGAGTCTTAATGTGGGCCACAAAATAAAGGGAACACTGGGACAACCTATTGAAGAGTTCCTTAATACAATTGATAAGATAATTGAAATGAATATAATAACATGTATAGTAACAATATAATAGCATGCCTCTTGCATTCCTAGAGTTCTCTAAGGTAGAAAGATCAAGCCTCCTTGTCCTCATGAAAATATTTCTTGGTTTCACATGATTCGTCCATTTGAGCTATGTAATAACACTCCTACTACTAGATATCCACCCAACCCTTGTATAGATGTGAGTAGTGACTCTAAGGGATTTTACGCTTGGTTATAACTTGATACTTGTGATGGCATTGGATTCATTGTTGGATATTAACATGATTGGATTGCACACATGTGACTTTTGTGAGGGTAAACATTTTCCATGGTTTCTTGGGTGTCTGTTTAGGCCATACGACTATCTCTGCAAGTGACTATCACTTTTTTATTAACTTAAAATGAGACCCCTCCCACTGTGACCATTTTGTCTGCCCGTGAAGAAGAAAACTATATTGAAAGGTTCTCATCATTTCGGTTCAAAATTGTAGTAAACTATGTAACCCCTTCTTGAAAATGTGCCATACCGTAGCATCATTATTGAACTTGTCATATTTTCTGGGTTCAATACTCACTCTGTCCCCACCCATGTTCTCACTCTTTGCAATTGTAAAATTATGGCTCCGAGAATGTTTAAAATTGTCACTATAAGAAGAAAGAAAGAAAATCACCAAAGATAAGTGAGTGAAATGAGAAAAAATATTAATTTGCATTCCTCAACTAAACCCTTTCCATCACATGACTGTCCACTCATCGAGGCCAACGATAAATTTAAGAACCCCACCTTGAAAAGTAGAAAAATACTATCGAATGTTTTGGTACTCTTAAAAATCACACGTAATTATATAAGAAAAAATTGTGTGTCTCGTGCAAACATAATATTATTATGGTTGGAAAATAGTTTTTTCATGTGTTGCAGAAATGTAATAATGTAAGCTATTTTGATTTGAATTAAAATAAATGTAATAAATAATTTGTTGTTTTTCACAAATTTTAATGTGAATGGTTATTTTTATTAGCGGTTTTTCTTTTTATTAAAAAATACAATAAATAATTTGGTAATTTAAACATGTTTTAATGTGAATAGTTATTTTTATCGATGATTTACACCACTGTACAAAACCAATGAAGTCATTTTACTAGCAAATTTTTTTTCATATGCATTTTACTTGCAATATTTACTTAGTATACAAAACTATAAAAATTATCTTTGTGAATTACACCTTTATATTAAAATTGATAAAATCATTATACTAGAAAATTATATAAATATAATAAAGTGTAACAATTTTTTAGGTCACTAAAGTTTAGATAAAATTACAAAAAAATAGTACTTCTACAATAACTAATTAGCATGTGACAATATCAAAACATAGATGAGAATCTAGTGAATATATAAATATAATAAGTGTAACAATTTTGTTGGTCGGTAAAGTTTACATAACATTAAAAAAACTAGAGTTCTTCCATAGTAACAAGGAGGAGGAGATTCCAAAACCAATACCCCGACCCAAAGGACTTTAATTCGACACCCAACCCATACATCAAAACATAGCCAAGAATCTTGTGGACACTCCATTATTGTTCTTTCTTCGACGACCCCACCATGCCAAATTTGACCTTTTACACCTTCACCTTTGCACTTCCCTTTGGATGGCCTCATTGATATTTAGGCTTTCCCTACCCCTGGGTACTCTCCACTGTACGCTTGAAAGCCTCTAGTATTCATAGGTTTTCCTCAATGGCATTGAAGACTTTACTCATAATTGCCCTACGCACTTTAGCATTCTCATACACATTCCAAAAAAGAAAAGGATGAAAAGAGGGGTCACCTTCACAAATTTAGAACCATTCCTCATCATGGGCTAGAAAATCCATCCTCATCTGCACCATGACTAGGATATTTTCTATGCCACCTCTCCGTTATTTATGAATACAAGAAGGCACAAACCACCTCGCCTTTGCCACTATGCCTAATTCCAGAGACGATGCTAAGAAGAGTGATGAAATTTCCATATCTAAATTATAATGTCCATCCACTGCAAGAAATTCATCACCTAGGCTAATTGAAATATTTCAAATGAATTTATCATCCTCAAAGTAGAAAATGTTTCTTAGTCTTATAGGAATGACCTCCCCCACCCCGCCAAAAGCTTTTTTTTTTATAGTGTGAAACGAGAAGCTGGCCAATGTTTTTCTTATAGAAACAATAACCACTCTAACTATTTATTTTTACTTGATTTGGCAGTTGAAAAACTAAAGGTTTTATAGCCAAAAAAATTAAGTTTTCCTTCGAGTAATCTAGAGCCAAATATTTTCTATTTATTAAAGTTGTGCGTTTGAGTAAATTATATAAATTTTAGGTTGTTTAAACCATAAGCCATGTCAAGCTAGTGATTTTACACTGATCAAATTTCAATCAAATTAGTTGATGTGATGAAAGTGTTATTTAATTTGACTACTTTATTCATTTCTATGAAGACATGTATTCCTAGTTCAGAGTGTAGAAATATTACAATTGAGATGAGATTATTATTTGATTTGACTAGTGGAGATGTGTGTTAACAATTTGAGGTTTCATAATGTCATCCTTCAAAAAAAATCTGTGAACCTCGTCACCTTTGGTTTGATAAACAACTTGCATTATTAATAAATCATTGTTTCACATAGTACACTCAATTTGATCAACAACGAACTTTTCACAAGATCAAAATCATGATCTAGTGAAATAGAACCCACATAAAAAGATTGTTCGAATTCAATGACAATAGATTTCCACAATTCATGATAATATTGCAAGAATTTATTGGCAGGCGCAGATAATCTTGTTGGGATTGCTAGTTTTCACGTGGTGTCATTGTGTCATTCAATGTCATTTGATCTAGCCCTATCACAAAGGTTTCACTATTTTACAAAATGAATGGTATACCCGATTATGAGAAATATAATTTACATACGCATATCAATGACATATTTTAAAATCTGGTTCAAATTTCTAATGGAACTTATTTTCTTCTCAAAGTCACCAGAATCAAGAAAAGTGTCACATTTTTATTGCCTAATTCATTAATATTGTTATATTTTATACCTCTATAAATTTCCCCTTCGCATGTAATTTAACCCTTAAATTTTTCATGTACACAAAGTGGCTTTTAAGTGCCTTGTTCTTCAACGCACTGGTGTGTTAATGTGATGTATTTGTGTTTCATGCAAAATCATTGAGTTAGTATATGTCATATGCTCATTGGCATGTTGGAACAAAGTTTTTGTTCCAATGCACTAGCTAGTAAATTTGTAATGTTATGTTTTGAGGGCAGAGTGACAACTCACTAGTGTGTTGGAAGGTTTCCTTTATTCCAACACATCGATGAGTGTGACATGGCATGTGGCTTTTCTTTGGCACATTCCAAAATGTTTCCTTTGTTCCAACGCTCTGGCACGTCCAATGTGGAGCATCCAACCCAAATACATTAACAATGGAAAATGCAACTCGCTAGCACGTTGGAAGGTTTCTTTTATTTCAACATGCTTACAAGTTCAATGAAGATGCATGAATGACACAGGTCGAGTAACACGTCAATTTTCAAATGCACTAAGCTTTTCAATCGCTAGCATGTTGGAAGGTTTCTTTTGTTCTAGCACACTGATGAGTCTGACGTGGAATTTGTTCTATGATCTCACAAGAGTTCTATAAAGATAATTTTGAATCTTAACATGTACCATTGATACTTTTGCATCAATGTATATGGTTTAAATATGAGTTGAACAAGCTTTAACACTATTAAACTAATGCATCTGACATTAATGTTGGAAAAGACGGGAATAAATGGGATTGGGGACTAACTACACTCTATTTTGAAGAATTGAAGTGAGCTACATAAGAAAAGTGATGGATCACTAGTGAACTTGCAACCAATTATAGAAAATTCTCAATTAATCAACTGAGCTATACTACAATCAGTAAGTATAAGAAAATATTTCCTGAACTTTTCATTTCCTAAACAAGCATTAATTTAGAAGAATTGAAAGGGGAGGGTTAGATTTGATAACAATGTTTCTATTTATTTATAGCAATGGCTAGTTTGTCAAAGAGACAAAATCCTATAGAGGATGAAGCTACTTTTAAGAGACAAACAAGGTGGCATTTATGTAATGACATAATTGCACTACTCACTAATTCTATAAGGAGGGAAAAAAATGGAAAGAATTTCCCTAATTTTTGATAAAAGTAAAGATGCTCATAAAACCCACACGCAAGTTAGAGGTCGCAATATTTTCTAATATTTTAAGGCTGAATCAAAGAATCCTCAGCCTAAGTCAAATCCATGGAGGTACGTTAGAGACTATGGCTTTGAAGGAATGCCTCATGTTTTACCATTATTTGTGCCAGATAGATTAGTTTTTTTTAGATTATTTGGAAAAATATTGAAGCCACACTAGTTTTTAGGAGAAACTATAAGGCTTCTTTTATCCCTTCTTATCTATACTTTGGAGATTTTTAGATCAACTATTGGGAGGGTTATCAGGTTACAATATTTTTTTTCAAACTTATACATTTTTTAGTGGGATTAGAAGCAAGAACACTTGATTTTGAGGGATATCTTGAATTTACCAAGAAATATGTGGGCATGGGATATTATCAGAACACCTTTTTGTAGAATGAGGAATTATGGAGAAATTTTTCTTCTTATGAGGAGGAGAGGAGAAGAGTGTTTGCATATAATAGGGTAGAAGTAGAAAGAAGAGGATCAAAAGAAAACCCTAACTATGTAGGGGCATTTCCAAATGAATCTAATGGCTAGGACAATGGAATTGTTGATTGAAAGTGAGATAATTATTCTAAATGAGTTTCACATGGCTGCCCCACCCAACCCTGTTTCTTCAGTAAGTGTAATGTGTGCACCAATTCAAGTTGTTCCCCTTGAACAACATTCAACAACACCATCAACTTCCATGGATATATTCAAATATGCTACTAGTAATGTAGATCAATAAGAAGATGTGTAAGAAATAGATCAAAATGTTCAACTTTGGCCCTACCAACCAATGATAAGGGATAATGATGATATTGTGGAAATTGTTGAGTATCTTAACAATTGAATATGTAAGAATGAGGTTTTTGGAGGAGTTTATTGGCGATGATGAATTAATTAAAACTTCTGAATTTAAGATTTTTTTTAATAATATGAAAGAAAAAGATTTAATGAATAATATTGACATAATAGATAAGGATCAAAGGGTTGGAGCCACAAAGGTTTTATGGAAAGAGGTTAGAATAGAGCTGCAGACAATTACCTTGGAAAAGGGTAGGAAAACATTCAATGATTTTGGTTGCATATTATTTCTAGGTGTGTATATATCCACATGTATTTCATTTTATAATTTAAGGGGATATTGGGATATTGATTGCAGAATTAATGATGAAGGAATGGACAAGTTGTATTCTGGGTCTAAGTTTAACCCAAATGATATCACATTAGCATTGTGGTTGTTGTATCCATGAAATAAAAGGCCAATTACGATAGGGAATCCTCAATAAATCCTTCGTCAATTTATGATGTACATGTTAAAGGATGTCACTTCAGAGAAAGTAGCATATTTAACATTACATAGTGCAATGTTAAATAAAAAAAAAGTTGATGGGCAATCTCTTTTGGTATAGGGACTAATGAGAAAACCAATAAATTGAAAAGGAAACTAGATACATCTCCTGGATAAGGATTATTATTGGAGGCTAATATTTCAAAATTGAAAATTGATATTTCTTTTGAAAGTAAGAGAAGGAATGAGGCTGAAAAACAACTCCTAATTGTCCAACAAGAAATTCTATCAATGAAGAAGGAATTAAAATTATCAAAATGACAAATGGTTAGGGAAATAATTGAATCTAAATACCAATAAATGATACCCCATTTTCATACTCTTTTGGATACATACCAAGATGTGGTCAAAGTGATAAATAAAAAAAGGAAGACATATTTTGATCTAAAACTAACAAAGAATTCTTTGATCAAAAAGTGAACAATGCTACAAAGTTTAACAAAACATACTAAGGATGGAAACTAGTTGAATGAAGTACTGGAAGAAACAAACACCAATTTCGAGGTGGTTGATACTTTGTTGGATAAGGATTTTATTTATCATGAGAGGCTATTCAAGACATGTAGCGAATTCAATATCATAGATGAAAAATTAGCTTCCTCATTCTACAAGGACAATGGAGAAGGAAAGATAGAGGATAAATAGAAATCAGAATTCCCACAATATATTTTGAACCTGGTTATGGATAAGTTCATTGATGATGGGTAAAATTTGATGTAGTCAAGGATGGAGGATCCAATGAAGGATTATCCAAACTTGTAGCAAATATATATATATATATATATATATATA
>MU223482.1:189157-201044 GCA_018584345.1 Thuja plicata
TATATATATATATATATAATAGCGGAAACAACCAAATACACAGAAATATAATCAACATTCAGTTTATTATCTCAAATCTCAATTACATTCAACATGTCGGGCTGTAAGGCCTTCCCTGTTACGGCCAATTACAAAGATAGAATTAAGATATAATACAAATCTTATGCAACCCATACATTCATGAATTAGATTCTCAAATCCAATATTTTGATCCACTCTCCCTCCTCTAATCTGCCCCCCTAAGCTAAGAATAAATACAACTTAAATACAAGAGGTAACCAACTAGGTTGGCCTTCAAAACAATCAATGGAGAAACCCCCAACCCAGATTTAGGTCTACGCGAACCCAATGAGAGATCCATCATTAATGCCACAGTTAAATTAAATGTCAAAGTCGGCCACCAGATCCAACTTCAGAATAAACCAACTCGGCAAGGGCATGGATTAGCAACAGAGCACTCGGCCAAAGAAGAGCCGAGCAAAATCAATAAGCATGGCCGAGAAACTCGGCAAGCATGTTGAGCAACAGAAGCTGAGCAACAGAGAAACAAAGTGTTTCATCGAGCAATCTCCAAACAAGCTAAAGCACATAATAAAGCATATTTTTTGTTGTGCAGGATTGCCAAGGATCCTAGGATGCTTCTGCATCAAAAGTACAAACCTTTGTCACACTTTTATAAAGGAAAAGGTCAACAACATGCAAACTGTTCAACTTTAATGACACACAAGTTGCATTTGTGTTTAGAATTTTAGGATGATGTAAACTAATGAAATGTGTAAAATTGGATGAAGTTTATGGCTATAAATTTTTTTTTTTAAATTGAACAAAAATTGACATAATTTTTTTTAATTTTTGAAGTCCATTTTTTAATTCCCAAAAATATGGGTTCTAGTTCCCACTAAACAAGTATATGCAAATAATCTATTTTTCCTCTTATTCCAAAATATGTTATAGAAAAAATGTATAGCTAGTGCAGGAAAGAAGAAAGGTTGGGTTTCAATGTATATTTTCTCTGATATAACTACTCAAAGTTGAACTTATCTAAAATCGACAGTTTTCATCTCTTACAAAATTTCCCCTATCAAATCTATACCATTCAAAATAAACATTACATATTCTTGAAGATGACTCTCTCCTCTAGTGTTAAATATAAATTTTAAATTTTTTTGATATGATTTACTAATTTTTTATTTATTTGAAGCAACATCTTCTCGAATGTTAAAATACGTACTTGTTGTATTTTGAAATTATAGTATATTATAAATAAATCAAAAGACTATAAAATTTATGTGACAATAATCTTGACTCTATGCTCTACAAAAGGGTATTTTTTATATATTTTTAAAATATCATTAATATGAGTAAGGGTTATTGAAACATCTCTTTTCTGAAATAATTTTATTTCTTTGCTAATTGGACCCAAATAGGTATAAAACATGCATTTAATAGACATCTACAATTGAAAAAAGTTTAACTACTTATCTAACTTAGCTAGAATGAATCTAGCTAGACCATATGTTTGACTAAAATTAATTTTAAGCTAGAAATACTCAAATTTAGATGTGCTGATAAGTTAGCCTGAAACATGACACAATTGATCTTTACAGATGATCTGGTAAAGAATTTACACATTTATCTTGATGGAATTTATCTTGTGGAATTTCAAATAAAGGAAATTAACAAGTTGAATGCAACATCAACAGTGTGATAATATGATGAACACATCAGGAAGTGTGTTCAGTTTATGCAAAAGGAAATGTGACACATGGAAGGAGAAGAACAAAATAACATTTCAGTAGTTCCCTTTTTATTTCTTTCAATTTTTTGAACTATTTCATGAAGATCAAATCAAATATTTTTTTTGTTATAATTTTTAAGAGATAACCAATTTAGTTAGTCTCTTGTTTATCTGTATTTAATTAATGAAAATATCAACTTGATTCATTTCTTATTTCACTCTCTTTGTATTATATGATGTGGTATGTTAAGGATAGATTAACATTGTCATTGTGAGTTTATCATAATTGTGTGATGTGTAGACTTGGTTCTTTTCTAGGAAAGGATAAAATTTAAATCACGCATCATTGCACTATAGAGAGGATTATTAAATACCAACCATTAGAAAATTATATGATCTTCTCTTTTTTTATTGTTATGGTATTTATTTTGTTTCCATTTTTACCATCAGATGTATGTGATGAATGCATATGCTCATAATTGTAGCCAACTTCTTAAAATGAATTGAATAGAAATAAGAACATGTCACTAAGGAATATCTTCTTATATGTTATGTTTTTTTTATCATTTTATCTAGATCATTGGTAACATCACAAAGGGTCCACCCATCAAGGTTTAGAAAAAAACCAAAGAGGATTAATTTATGGTCTTTAAGTTTTCTGCATCTTTTTAAGATAAGGATTTAAGTTTCTTCAAGTTAATGTAATATTAATAATTATATTTGTAGGTATTAAGTGTTTCAGTAACCATAGGATTAGGTTAAATAAAAATTTCAAAAAATAACAATTGTGCACATAAACACCAATTCCTTACTACAAATAAATAACAAAGAACAATACCAATAACAATGTTAAACAAAAACCATGAATTGATTATTATATATTAATAATAAATTCTAATGTTACATGGTATATGATACATCCTTTTTATTAGTAATTTCATCTTAAGGATCCATGCAATGGCCTTATGCTTCCCCCTGTTGTTGTGAGATCAAATTTGTTTCCCATGTATGAGGGAAAGAATAATCTACCAAAAGACAGAATTCAAAGAATACCCAAGAAACAATGTAGAAACTTCATAATTCCTCTTTCAAGGCCTCTTTTGTACCCTAATAGACCACTTACTAGAACTAAGAATAGAGAACTGACTCCCAAAAACCCTAAATTGAATAATAAAAAATTTCCATCCCTGATAATGATGAGATGACTCATAAGATGTCCAAAGTTTCCAACTAGACGTCCATACAACTCCAAGATGTGAATGCTCTTTTTTATTTTTTTCTTCTAGAGGTGTGTAATGGAGAAAGGTCACAAGGATAAATAGTCATTTCCTACTCAAAGACTCAATGTTAGTGTTGAGTATGATATCATTGAGAGGGGGGTGACTCTGTCATTTATCAAACATAGAATCAATTTCTACTTAATCAAAACTTATGATATAATTCAATAGAAACAAGAGAGACAACAAGATAAATAAAATATACACAAATAATATAACATAAGATATGTCTTGAGTGGAAATCCTCTTTGAAAATAAAACCACTTGAATTCCCTCACTGGCTTATGTGCAAATATCCTTTTACAATGCCTCATTGGCTATGCATAATGTCTCGCTAAAAATGTCATCTCACTGATAGACTTTTATATGGCTCAATGGATTTCCTTCTCTTACAATTGCTAATTCATATAGATTTAGATAATCTGATAAAGTATAGTGATCATGATCCACTACAATACATTATTGAATACAAATAATATTTTGTATCAAACAATGGATCATACAAGATTAGGAAAACAATAACCTTAATTAAAGATTTCTAATTATACAAGATTAGGAAAATAATAACCTTTATCAAATATTTTTGATCATATAATTGATGTGCACAATAATAAATGTTTCATGTAGATCCAAAATATCTCTTTGCACATTGAAAATATCCCCACTGTAATGCTTATAAGTCATTTCAAGACTGATAAACTAAAATGTAACTTCCATTTTTAACTAATTTATAAGCTACTCTAACTATGTGTTTGATAAATAAATACTAAAAAATTAATTTATATTTTCCTTAAAGAATCATTTAAGAATGTGCATTTGTCTCTGATAAAACTACATGTTAATCTGTAAAATAAATTGATTTTCTTCCTCTAACAAGTTCATTAATGAATGAAGTGTATATCGAGAGGCTTTACAAATCAAAATACTATAGTATCTATTTTATAAATTTGTATGTTTTATCTTTGCCTTTTTAGTGTGTTGGTACACAATCTATCTCAAGACAAACTCTCCTTGACAAAGTATAGACTAATTAATACATAAGTATTACTATCCCTTAACTAGGGTTAAGGGAACAATAACACAAGGGTAGAGTAAAAATACAACTTTAACCAAACAATGAAAGGACTTAACTCAGCATTATACTCATGGTTTGGGTTTAGGTTTCTAAGACACACAAACCTAACTTAGGGGTTCAAGAGAGACTAATAAATCTGAGAACCCTTAACAAGGGTAACAGAAACAAGAATACAATAGATAGTATGAAACAAATACCATTTCTCCTTCAAAATAACACAACCCTAACTAGGGTTTAAAACAATTAAGCCAAATGACCATAAACTCTATTAACCCTCGAAGAAAAAGAACATAAAATTTATTTTAAGAAAACCTTAAACACAAATGAAATGACTTCAAAATATAGATAGGTTAATATTGTAATCACTAATAACATAATCTTTTAATAGAGATACATTAATGACATGAACAAACTAAACATATATTAAGACAATAAAAGAGTTATTAACAAGAGACCATGAAAATAAAACACCTAGCCGAATTCGGGATAAAAAATACTTCACCAAATCATGTAAACTCTACAACTAAAGTCATTCACAATGTTTCAAGATCTTCCCAACAAACTTCCAACATATTCTGCAACTATTTTGGTCACCAACAGAGATGCAAAATACATTAACAATGTTGTTCACTAGCTTGGATTGTTAAGCCCATCGAGCTTAAAAAGATACAAACTAAACATTATTTCAAAATGTCTTAAAACTTGTATGCTTTACATGTCAAGATAAGTGGCATGTCTTATCTTGCAGACTATCTAGCCAACTTTGGCTGCGAGGGTGTGGATATTATTGCAGACTATCTAGCCAACTTTGGCTGCAAGGGTGTGGATATTATAGTTATAATTGCAAGTGTAATCCCATGATATATGTGTGAATTAAACAGATTAGTGGAATTAGATCAATCGAGCATTGCACATAATGATGCATAAAATGAACATTCACATAGCTGCAAAGTACGCTGGAGCCGGGATCAGTTTTAAACATACAGATGATGTCATCAACACGCACACATGAGGTTATGTGGTAATCAAGGTGAGCAAAGGTACGCAGGTGATGTAAAATAATTAATCCTCCATGTGGGAATTGAATTCCAAAATGAACACCGATCTTTAATAGGCGATGGGTTATTCTCAAGGTGAAAAATGAAGTACACCTAATTAACTCAATTATGATGCAAAGCTAGGCATTTCAAAAAATCGGATCCCAGAACTTATTGTCACCATATCCATTGCACCTGCCCGCCTTCAACCAGAGAAATCTGGAGTGCAAATAGTGTCAAATCAGAGTTAATTGCAATAAAGACACACTCATTTATGTGCCTCTGAATCCATCAAAGCACTCTGCATATCTTATTTAAACGTTCCACAACATAATGTGTAACACAAGCATTAGAGTATGGATTGTATGGTAGAGGTATGTGTTACTTGCCGGTCTTGTGCTACCCATCACTCTGAACTATTGGCAAAAAATTATAGAATTTGGCTATCGTCCAACATAAATGAAGACGTGCTCCCAATGCGCATCAATGACGAAGAGATGGATGAAATGTTTCTGGTGCACTCCGATGCCATTCGATGTGCAATCATACAGGTAACGGGCCATGAGAACTTCGACCCACAAACTAAACAATTTATGTTTCCTTCACAGCTAGTGTCTATATTTCTATCGAATGTAATGGACCTCCTTAAGTCCCCTCGTTTATTAGAAATTTTGGCATTCAAAGTGGTTCATAAGAAGTTTTGGGTTGCCAACAAACTAAAGCATGCTATGCAAAATTATGACCTCTGGAATGGCCATGCGTTGATTGGGGGTTTGTTTACCACACATCAAATTCTGCACAACCACAGATTCTTAGTGGCGTTTAATGGAGCCAAGAGGGAAATAGAAATGCAAAATGCACAGATCATGAGAAATGCACTCCAAGAGAATGGGTATGTCCTTGGCCTGTTGTTGGAGGGGAAAACAATGGCTATAGTTCTTGCACTGATAGACCTTCTGGGGTTACCGAATTTATCAGGGATGCCTAGGCACATCAATCCCTGAAGACCTCATGTAAGGCATGAAGAAACCCCAAGCTTCAATCTGAAGAAAAAAGATACTTGGGCCCTGAAGAACAGACCTAGTTTACAAACTTCCCACTATTTGGATTGGGTGTCGGGTGCAGCATCCAAATGGGCGTCGGGTGCTGCAACCAATTTGGGTAGGGAAGGCAGAAATCAGGAAGCACATGGAAACTGGTGGGTTACCATATCCCTAGAACCAGAACCAACTAGATGTTCTTCGGGTTGGGGACCACAATATACGACACCACACGAGAAGAAGAATATGGCGGATTGCGGTTGGGATATGGCTGCAACAGAGGAAGGAGCAATGGCGTCGGTTGTGGAGTGGCCGCACCAATCGCATCACTTTGCGGATGATGCTGTGATGCAAGAGTAAAGCAAGTAACTAATGGTGAAGAAATTTTTTGCAAATATGTATAGTCGTTGATATAGTTGGTACCTCGACCGTGCCTGATTTTGTAGAGTGCTAAATTTTATGTTATAATGGTCTTGAGAAGATATAAAATTTCATTTTGGGCTGTCTATGGGCCGGATACCATGGTTTGGGATATCGATGTCAATGGTGCCCGATGATGACCAGAACCGACACCGACACTGACCAGAACCAACACCGACACTGACCAGAACTGACACCGATAATGGCCAGAACTGACACTGACGACAACAACAAGTGTCACCGACACTACAAAGAACTGACACCGACGGACTGACTGAGATGATCGACAAGTGATCCCGGCTAGTAGGGTTACCCGATCGACAGTACCGATGACCTGAACCAGCCAGACGGTTTTATATAAATTATGACTGGAAAGAATGACTAATGTAGAAGGGTGATGATTTTGTTCTTGAATATAAATAATGTATTGTATCTGAGCAAGGATTCTGGGTTTTCTTTCTAGTTCTTTCCCGAATGAACTCTTGAACCAGCTTTTATTAATATATATATTTAGTGGCTCGTCCACTTTTGCCTAAAAAAAAAAAAGTGGCATGTCTTATCATGTCATTAATCATATTAAATTCTCACTTAATTGTTCCATACAACCTTAGCACTCTGTTCTAGGAGTGTTGTATTGTTCACAATATTTTATTTCCAAAGAAAGGCCGACCAAAAGGCTTGCTAATGCAACAAAATTTTAAGATCAATGGTCACAATTTACAAGTGATGCCTTAGTCACCTCAGTGGATAAAAAATATAAATTTTAATACAATACAAACTTATCTTCACCCTTTTCCAAAGAAACTATCATTGTTGTATGAAGAATGATAGACAATATTATAACTCTGATAAAGGTATTATGGCTGTGTAAAACATATATATAATCTGACTGTCCAATACATAAATTTTAAACTGATCTAGATTGATATCAACCTGAACATATTTTGAACATATCAACCTGAAAGATCCAAGTTGCCCTGTTAGAAATATATTCTACGAAAAACTGATTGTCAAATCATCAAGGAAATGTCACAATCATTAGTCAAAGTCATACCACTCAATAGTTATGTAATTTAAATGAGCACCAACTGTATATACCATAACTAAATGATCCAAAGAAAATGATCGATAGTTTTAATGAATGTATCATATTATCAATGCAATCAAGTGTGATTCAAATGTGATCATTGCAACCAAATGCCAATCCCATAAATGATAAAATGAATGTACCAAGTACGATGTATGCTCATAAGGAATCATAATGTACCAGTTAGTGTGTTTGGCATCAAGGAAAACATGGAGAGGAGAAACAAACTCGCCTTTTGTACTTGGTATCAAAATACTAACCTCTCCCCCTTTTTGCATCAAGGCAAAAGGAGATGGGAACAGAGAATGATAGGCATTTGAACCAATACATACTAAAATAATATATTCGTAGAACCAATAAGATGAATATTGAGTAAGAACCAAGAGCTAGCTAGCTGCAAATGAATCATAAAATTGTCAAATGCCAAATATAGGCAGGAAAATAACATGTTGAAAAATAGCCCTGTTTTGCACTGACTGCAGTATATCAACATGTAGATGGAATGAGCTGAAATTGACCATCGAGTGAACTCTACGGAGAAAATATGAATCATTAATTATTAAATAAAGTAGTATAATCATGACCATAACTAATCATCTAAACTGATTCTGAGCATAACTATCAAGCAAAGAGGGGCTGAATTAATCATGCTTTTATGGATACTATGACTGCATCATATCACAATTTCTTAAAGAATACTTGTAAATAAAAAATAAATATGCCCTTCTAAAATCATCAATCAACATCTGAATGCATAGCAAATAGTATATATAACTATGAAAGTGTCGACTAGTTTAAGAAATGTATCAGATTGATAAACCAATGTACCATAACTTGTATCAAAGTTGTTAGTACATTCTAGGTACATGTCAAAATAGTGTACTGTAAACCAAAAACATCAACCTTTTATCTTTAACTTGCGCAGAAAAATTGTGTGTAAGGAAGATCATAACGTGGATACAGATCTAAGTACTGTATTCTGAAATAACCTTCATGACTAATATCATTTATCAAAGTGACTAAAAGTTAAACAATCTTTGGTGAAATATATATGAATTTCATCATTATCATCATCAAAACTAATCATTAACCAATTTTACTCCAAATTGTCTTCTGGAACTGTCATATCATACATAGTAGTAGTCAACAGAAGAAAAGAAAAAAGAAAAAAACAAACAAACAAACATCAAGGTTGATGTGGGACCAAAACTAATTAAAGAATAGTATCAAAGTAGTAATAATATGAATTAAGGAAAGCCTCATATTTATATGATTAACCTTTGTAAAGTTACCACAACTAGTTGATTTCAATGATTATAACAAGAGCTGGATGCAGCAGGAGTCCCGCCATTTGCTAAATAATGGAAGAGTTGTGCTGCTACAGCTGGGGTCCTTGCCTATTGTAAAAAATACGCAGATTTGTTATATGTCAAAACAATTTTACTTTTTGTTCTAAACAGATCGTAGTAAACATATCATACATACAATGCTCAATTTTTGTTCTATGTTTGAATATAACCCATGCAATCAATATTTTTATATCAAATCCACTTGACTCTTCACCAGCATATATATGAATAGTTTTGTTCACCATACATACAATGCTCAATTTTTGTTCTATGTTTGAATATAATTCATGCAATCAATATTTTTATATCAAATCCACATGAGTGTTCATCAGCATATGTATGAATACTTTTGTTCACCAACATATGTATGAATACTTCTTAGGCATATTTAATGGAGCGTTAGTTCATTTTGTTTTGCAGTGTTTGATAAGTTTAATGAATATTTCATGCTTCTAGAACTATATCTAGATTAGGTAAGATAATATATACTGATTTCAAGGAAACAAAAAATAGAGAGTTGCTTTAGGCACCACAGCTCTTGTGAATCTTTGTCATTGACAAAGGAGGAAAAATAAAGATTGTAGTTACAAAAGTCTTAGGTTTCTATTTCAGATAATAAAATATATGATGTGATTTGTTGTTTTGTTCTAAATCTACCACTCTGGTTCTTTGCCTTGAGACTTCTCTAACCATAGGATAAGCCTTCTATGCACCATTTATGAGGTAAAAAGTATTTGACCAAAAATCCTGTAATATGCACAATCCTAGGAGAAGAAAAAATTATCTGAATTAAACCCTATCATGCAAAATTTAACATTGTAACAGTTAGTTAAAATTAATCGCTAAAATGTAGTACCAAACAATCATAGGACAAGGAAAAGAGGATTTGTGCACATTCCAGGATTCGCTCTAGAAAATAGATCAACACAAAAATATCATAGTGATCTCTAGTTTCCTGCAACAAACATTATACACAGTCACAATCCTCTATTTGTGTTAATTTTACAGTTAAAAACTACCTGCAGCTATTTAGTAGGTTCCGTGTTCTATAATGGCTTAATAGAGGTTGTCTAATAATAAGGCAAAAAAATGTAATTGTTGAATCCGAAAGAACTTGAAAAAAAAAAAGAAAAGAAGACAACTAACAGATCATTTTCTAAGAATACCTAACGAGAACCAAGGTAAGCCAGAATCTTTAATAGAGGAAAATCAATGAATTTGAGATTGAACAACTAAGGCTTAAAATGTATGACCTGTACTTAGTAGGTTCAATAGCCAATTGAGCAGGGCGAATGCTCTCGTCCATTACTCCTAAGCTTAACATTTGTTGCTCATAATTACCCCTATTGAACCCACACTCAATTTGGTAAGACAAACCCTAGCTGCCAGGATTTCCACACCATTGGCATTTTTTAAATTTACAGTGTCGGTTGATTCCTCCAACAACTTCGTGTAATCCCTGGCCGCCAGGATTTCAACACCTTGGCAAATAGGAAGTAGAATTTCTCCATAACTAATCATTCAAGTAAGACGTCGTAATGCTAATAGACATGAATCAGGATTTAAGCTCAAAGCCAAATATAGTCCTGAATAACATAGAGATTGCAGACTGGTGACATTTATGTGGAGATGGATTCAAAAAATTCTCCTAAAAGGAATTTCTTAGTCTCTGTCTCAACTTGCATGATGCTCAAGCTAATCTAGAATAGATATAAGAATGAACAAGAACTAAAAATAATACACTAATTAGACCATAAGCCTAGTACGAATTAGGTGTATTTGTAAAATTGTGGTGGAAGCCGAATACCCATTAGTTAGACAAACACAAATCACCATAAACTCCCAAAACATTTGACAGAATCATGTGGGTTTCATCACCTCTGAAGGAATAGAGAGATTAATTTTGTTTTGAGTGACGAAGATGTACTAAAACTATCTATTACCTTGGAGCTATAGGCTTGACGTCCTCACTTTCATAAACCTTATTGTCCTACATTGCACAGGATTGGAAACAGAATTGAGAAGCTCGTAATCATGAATTTGTGTTCCAGTATTGATTAAACAAAAAGACAATTGACATTAAAAAAAATGAACACCTGATGTAAAACCTTTGCCACAAAGAAAATAACAATGGGGCAGAATATAGGCCATCATCTCCTGCCTTTCTTACATGATTTTGAATGCCTGTATCGTTTGGCTTCCCTTCTCAATGAACTTTTGGTGTATTTATCTGCATCTTGTAATATAGTGGGGCATCACCAAGAGGGACCTTGTGAAATGAATCAACATGAGAAGGAAGAGAAGATGGCTTCTTGGAAGGCCTCACAAGGCTCACTACTACATTTGGGGCCAAATTTTGACAGAAGTTTATGACGGGTAACTTTTTCTTACGAATTTGGTGTTTTTTTTTTGTAATAGGCCCCGATGATGTCGGCATTCCGATGGGTGTTTAATTGACCATAGGAATTTTGACAGATTCGGGGTTGATGGGGAGGTCACCTTGCTCTCTGAGACTCCTACTCTTTTCTAGGAATCTCACCAGGAATCCTATTCAATTCAGGACTCTCTAGACTCACCCTTGAGTCTCTTAGGGCTGCTCTCAGACCCTAACCAGAAGGACTATCCTATTCCCTCTTTCCTAGGTTCCCTACCCACCGAAATATTTCACTCCTCATCTCATCTTATTCTCCATGACTGAATCAGATCAGTCATGCACCTTTCTCACTCTATCTCCTTCTCCTACAAGTTCCCTAGCCAGACCATCTAGCTCGCCTAGGACTTGTTTCCAACTCTGACTAGTCTCTCCTTAGTTCCAGACACAAACACAAAACAAGAATAAAAATACATGATGGGTACCTTTTGAC
>MU223482.1:232371-276950 GCA_018584345.1 Thuja plicata
ATTTAACCCTCCTTTAAAATCAATTTCAGTCTCATAAATCTCAAATAAACTGCTCTCTTGAGGAATATTTGTAGATACAATAGTCATGAACAATGTTTTTTCAATTACCTTCAAGAAGTTCATCTTAACCACTAATTATGATATCAGCATATAAAGCTTTGTTCTTTTTTAAAACATTTTTCCATTTGAAATTTAACTATTTATTTTCCTTAAGTGATTTATTATCTTCCTCATCACTATCAATATCCTTGTTAGGACATTGTGCAACATTGTGGAACATAGTGATCTATCCTACCACAAGCAAAAAAAATTAAAGACAATTTTCCTTTGTATCTAAATGAACCTCTTCTAAGCTTGATAACAAAAGTAGATTCATTATTATTAGGTTGATATAATTCAGAGTTTGTATCTACTTTAGTACATATAAAAGTGGATTCTTTGTAAGTGGGATTAGTAGTGATCCTTATTTCATAAGCAGTAAATTTTCCATGCAGGGTATAATGAGTTACCTTGTTAACATCTCTTTCTTTCATATCATATATTATTGAGTCATACTTGAATTTCAATGACCTCAACACTTTCTTGACAACAATGGTTTCTTGTAAAGTTTCACCTAGTCCTCGAAATGAGTTAACAACATCAGAGACATGGAGAAAATAGTTATTTATCTTCTTAACTTCAGTCATTTTAAGGATTTCAAACCTTTCTCTATAGGCTTGCAGCTTAACTTCTTTGATTATTTTATCTCCTTCATATATATTAGAGAACTTTTCCTAGATGGTTTGGGCATTCACACAATCCATAACTTTGACAAGGGCATCATTACTTAATCCACAGTAAATAACATTAGATTCCTTTGCATTACACTCATATGTTTTATTCTCATCTTCAAATAGATGGAGGTTTTTTTATTGTAGGAATTTTAGGATTCTTCCCACACCTCATAACTTAAAGCTTTCAAATGACGTCCCATTCATTATTTCAAGAATGCATACCCTATTCCATAAAATGTGAGTTCCCTAAAACCCGACAACTCTTCTTGAATAGCCATTGAAAGTACTCCCTAACTAGGAAACCCTAAGAGATAGGGTGTGGATCTAGTACCAATTATTGGTGTACGATATCACTAAGAGGGGCAGGGGGTGAATTACTAATATAAAAAACCTAGAATCAATTTTTACATAATCAAGAGTTATGATATAACTCAATAGAAACAAGAGAAATAGAAAGACAAATTAAATATACACAAAGAATAGAACACAAGATATGTGTTTTCAAGTGGCATAATGAGTATAGCATATAGGTTTTCATTTATTGAAACACTACTTATTAGCATGTTCGCTTGGAGTACAATCTAGTTTTGGATATTCAGTTTGGAAAAATGACTAAGTTTAGGAAGCAGTTGATATGGTACAGTTGCACAGTTTTGTCTGGCGAGAAAAGAATGTCACAAAATAAGTCATGTGAGCTTAGAGGAATGTTTTATGGGATGTAGTATACCTTTATTTAAGGTCTCTTTAATTTTGGAGTTGACTAGAGGGAGTTACAACTTGATATGGTTATGCGAAGACTATGTAGCATTTTAGCAGGGCAGATGAGTGGTCGTGATGTTTAAGGGAGTAACATGTGGATTCTAGAAGTTCTATTTTGGATTTGGTTTAGGTCCTATCCTACCATTGTCAATATATGATCACTGACTATGTATTTTCTATTTGATTATGTGTTGGGATGCGTTTTGTCATGTATTTGTGAGCCGAATGGAAAGGTTATGAGATCGAGTATATATGTGAAGATGTTTTGAGATGCGAAGATGTGTGTGGAATAAATATATGTATTGTGATGTCATAATCAGACAAAGGATGTTGCAATCTATAATTGGCACTACTTAAGCATATTAGATTCTTGTACAGTTCTCTTTTTTATAAATTATTGTAAAAATAGTTTTGCATTGTAAGAGAAGTGAGCTCCTTGTATTACCCCTAATAGGGTTTTTATCCTTTAACAGGGATTTATACTAATTGTAATATTCATCTCCTAATAGGGCTAGGTCTCCTAATAGGGAGATTATACTCTTAGTGCATCATTTTTTGGTATCATCCCTGCCGAGGTTTTTCCTTGGCTAGGTTTTCCTCGTTAACAAATCATAGTCTTATGAGTTGTTTACTTTATGTGTATGTTCTCCTTATTTCAATAATTGCATGGTTAAGCTTGAATTTTTTAAGTTTGAAATTATAGTGATGTAATCTCAATTCACTTGCCCTCTCAATATTACTTAGTCCTAACAATTGGTATCAGAGCTTGAGACCCTTGGATAGAAATCCTAATAGCTTGAGGGAGATCCAGATGGATTTGAGTAGTTTTGAGGAAAATTTTGAGGCAGCAATTGAAGGCCTTGATAAAGAAAAAGATGATAATACTGAATTGAAAATAAAATTGAGAAGAGCTGAGGGTTTCATACATAAGCTTAAGGAATAACTTGAACCTTCTAGGAACCAAAGGAAAGATCTTATGGAAAAGATAAAGGAGGAATCTGAAAATGATTCATCTAATCATATTAAACAACTTAAGCAGGACAAAGAAGGGTTCAAACATGAATGTAAAGTTAATACTATTTAGATGGCTAAAATAATAAAATAGGAGAGAGATGGAAAGAGCAGAATTGAAGAATGCAAATGTATAGATGGGAAAGATGTAGTTTGAATGAGCTTGATGATTATAGAATTAAGTCTCAGGAATTAGAGAAATATAACCTCATCATTAAGGGATGACTTGTTGAATCAAAGAATCACATTGAAAAACATTATGCGAGAAGTGAAAATATTGATGAACAAAGTTAAAGACAAAAAACTAATTGACATTCCATGAGTTCATTTTGATGAAGAAGAATACTCTAAATCTCAAGAAAGATAGTCTGAAGGTAAAATAGATGAGACACCTAATCAACAAGAAGATCATATATATCAATAGGAACCTAGAGAGAAGATCAAACCTGTTAGACAAAGATGGTTTGGATGTACCAAATTTAGTCACATGAAGAGGGATTGTAGGGGTAAGAATCATTATAAGTCATTTTCTAGTTATTGTTTCAATTGCTATGAATATGGGCACAAGAAGGAGGAATGTAGAAAACCTTATCAATCCAACACTAAACAAGATTAAATTAGAGAAGCAAGTGCAGCTAATATGACATGTTACAAGTGCAACAACTTAGGACACATCACAAGGAATTGTACGTTATAGGTTAATCAGAACAGAACATCTCCTACCTATTATAAATGTAATAATCAAGGACATATAGCGATGTTTTGCAAATATAATGGAGTTGTAAGAAACATAAGACCACCACCTATTGTTATAAAGAAAAATGTTCATAATGTTGGTAAGAGCTTGACTGAGTATAGGGATGTGTTTGATCAAATGTTTAAGAAGGAAGGAGACAAGGATAGTGGTAAAGTATCGAAAGAAAAGGAATAGAGTGAGACTAAGCTTAAGGAAGAATCAATAGGTGCTACTAACCCCTCACTTGATGTTGCTAAATCAGCCTAAATGGCCAAGAATGGCCTTAGAGGGAGCTTTGGAGAAATATGATAGAAATATATCCAGCCCCTTTGAATGCAGAATAACCTATTGTGAGCTTATGGATATATAATATGATTAGGGTAGAGTCTATATCTGAGATTGCATGGTTATACTCATTATATTGGATGATTGCTAGAAAGATGGATGATTGTATCATTGTATACTTACAGGTTCATTACCTTAATCCTTTTTAATCACCATTCAAGAAGAACCAAAGGACACCAGAGGAGCAAGAAAAGAAGCTAGAGAATTTCTATGATCGCTTAGTGTGTATACCCTAATTCATTGAGTAAAAGGTATTTTGATCTTCAATGAGATTTTTTTACTATGAATACTTAATTGATCTTTGATGTTAGTGAGAGTCTGAGGTATCATTTTAAGAAAAATCCTTACAAATCCATGGAGGATGATCTTGAAGGAACATTTTTCCAAACTCCATATGGCATGCTTAATGTGGAAGATATTAGGGCATACATACATTTCAAGTATGAATCATTGGGGGATTTTGAAATGTTCAAAGAGATGAAAGGAATGATAAAGGATGATGGAACTTGGAAAGATAAGTTCCCTCATTTACAAAAAAATAAGCATCATGTGAATGATGGAACTCTATGAAGTCGGTGAGGAAGAATGGATCAAGATTATTCTTAGGAGAGTCCATGACCACTTTTTATGGATAGGAGAGAAGTCTGTTAAGATTTCCAATGAGTTGATTCATGATATGATTAGATTGGATAATGGTGGCATTATCCCTACTACAAAAAAGAACACAAAGAAAAAATTAGAAACCCTAACACATTCGAAGTGGGACAAGAGGGAAATGACAATTGTTGACATCTTTCAGCAAGATGTAAGATTGATTTCTATGATTTTGGGATACAAAATTCATTACAATAGCCGACCTAACTTAGTTTCCGTGGGTGTAATAATTATGGCATATAAGATGACAAAGGAAAATGTGCAATAAAACTAATGTGAAGTACTCAGACAACAATTCCTAGAGAATTATAAACAATTCAAGTGAGAGAAATCAAAATAATTTGGGTTTGGACACTATTGATACATATCTACATTCATATCTTACACAAGTTTCCTTGATTTCATCCTAGGGTATGGAAAGATAGTGAACCCACAGTTATTCAAGTGACCAACAATTATAGAAGGAAAAATAGTAAATGGGCAGATAGAGAAACCTTTGGCATGTTCAAGATTCTTCAAAGGGAAATGAAGGAAAGAATGAAAATTATTTAAGAAATGGTTGAAAAATATAAAGATACAATTTATTTCATGGTTGAAACTAATTGTGTATGTTTTGAGCCAGTAGGACCTATCAAGAAATGGAGTTACCCTATGGGTTATGATATCAGTGAAAAAATTATCACCATTCATATATAATATGTTCTATCTTTTGAGATTGAATCTACTGAAGAAAGATAGGGCACCTATGAAGAAAAGTCTACCAAAATAAAAGATGAGAAAACTAGGGTGGTAAGAAGAATGAAACTTGAGTAAATGGTTGATAATCATGTAGAGAAGGCTGGTATAAGCCAAGATGAGATGAAAGAGGTTAGAAATAAGATAGAAGAAGGAGCTTCTAGATTGGCGAGCACTTCTCCTATAGCCCTTCCACTTCCTGAAGTTGTAGATATTGCTAATTCACCTCCTATTATGGTTGATGTACCTTATACCACCCCTACAACACCCAAAGGTCATCATAGAGAACAAGCATGACTGAAGTAGAAAAGGTGAGAGAGATTCCCGTGAAAAGAATAAGGTCCTATTAAAAAAACTCACCTCCTAATAGGCAGACGACTAGAGTGGAGAAGAAAGAAGAAAATAAGATTTAAGAGGATAAAATGAGAAGGAAATTGAAGTAATAGCACAAGATAAACCAGCTGAGAAACAACTTTTGAAACCCGATCTGAGGATGTTGGCAAAGAGGATAGTTGATGAAGGAAAGCTAAATCAATTTCCTAGATGTAATGAGAGGTATAATGAAAATGATAAAATTCTTATTGAAGACATTTCCATTAATCACATACAAGTGTTTAAAAAGAATCTACTTGAAATCAAAGGAAATATTCCTGAGGACTTATATGATAAATTGGAAGTAACGAAGTAGTTAGCACTTAAAGAAGATGAACAAGCATGACTAATACAGAAAAAGCAACAAAGATTCCTATGAGAAGAACAAGGTCCTCTAAATAAAACTCACCTCCTAAAAGGCATTGGACAAATATGGAGAAGAAATAAGAAGAGAATAAAGAATAAAAGTTCATCGCAAAGAATAAGGTCATCGTAGAGAACAAGGTGATACAACCCCTACACCACCCATAAGGTCATCACAGAGAACAAGCATGAATGATACAAAAAAAGAAACATAGATTCCTATGAAAAAAACAAGGTCCTCTACACAAAACTCACCTCCTAAAAGGAGGAGGACAAGTTTAGAGAATAAATAAGAAGAGAAGAAAGAAGAAAAGTAGATTTAAGAGAAGGAACCTAAAGTGATAGCACAAGATAAACCAACAGAGAGACAACTTTGGAAACCTGATCTAAGGATGTTCACAAAGAGGATAGTTGATCAAGGAAAGATAAGTCAATTTCCTAGATACTATGAGAGGTATAATGAAAATGATAAAATTATAATTGAAGACATTTCCATTAATCACATGCAAGTGTTTAAAAAGAATATACCTGAAATTGAAGATAGTATTCCTAAGACTTATATGATAAATTGGGTAAGGGTGAAACCAAAATAAAATATGCTACCTGTTGTTTCACTTTTTGAGCATGATAGGATAATGAAAGCCATTAATCCCCTACTGAGAGTAAAAACAAGATTGATAAAGATTATGTGGAGAAAGTATGATGAAGTAATAGATAAAAATAACAAGGCTATTGATAAGGTATTAATGGAAGTCCAACCAGAAAATTATTTACCTCCTAAGCACGAGACTACTAAGACCAAAACCATTCTAAAAGGAGAGTCTTCTAAATTTGCACAAGTACATATTGACTCATATAAGGATGAAGATGATAGTAATCCTTTCTAGAATATAGTTAAGAAACTATATTTCTTTGTAGTATGTATGCCTATGTCTTTGGACACTTCATAGGATATTGGTGACCCTTTTCAAGGGAATGTTGATACTGGCACTAAGATAAATGAAAGAAATGAATATAGTACTATCAATACAATAGATCTTATCACATTGACTGGGGGAGAGATGAAAGGAGATATTGAGGAAGAAGATCAAGGCACTAAGGAAGAACTAAAAGAAAGTATGGTTGAGGTAAAGAAGGAATCTAAAACTGAGGTTAAAGCTGAGCATGAAACAAATGTATCCATTTCTATTTCTTTAACTTTACTATTGGAAAGTGATAACAAACCTCTTAACACTAATGTTGATGACATGGATGAGGATGAATTAATGCAGTTGTCATTCATAGCCTTTGCTAAGCCTAAGGAGAGATCATAATAGAGGATAGAGAAAAAGAAAAATATAGGATATAGAAAAAAAAATGTATTGGACATGGTAGTAGATAGTGTTGGAGCTCTAAATATTTGGCAAAATTTAGATTCCTATACAGTGATAAAACTCTAAAAATTGCATCCTAAACTCCATGCCCAATAATTGATGATATGATGAAGTACATGAAATGGGATTAAAAAAAATATTAATTTTCAATTAAAAGTTGAGGGATTAGGGAAGGAAGTTGTGTGACAGGAACAATCAAAATTTTGCAAGCAAAGGTTTTAGGAATTTCAACCTTATGTAACGATGATGTCGACAGAGAATGAAAATGATCAAATATTGAAAATCTAAAAAGGACCCAGTTCGGAAAATCAAATTTCTTATCTCCAGTAGAAATATAACATTCATACAATTTGATTTGTATTTTATACCAAATTCAAATCCGAAAGATATGTAGTTTTTGATTAAGGTAAAAGCAGGTTTTGAAAGGTTCCCAAAACCTTTTACAAAAAGCTACAAAAGATAAGAATCATAGGCACTTACAAACAAAGAATGCCTACAATGAACAAAAGGCATGACCCAACAAGAAAAAAAAGACCTAAAACAAGAAAGAACAACTTCCAGCACAACTTCTCGAACAACTTCCAGCAAAAATCCCAGACCAGTAGAAGGAACATGACCTCATTTTCTAATAGGCTACCTTAGCCTCCTTTTGCATTTCTTCCATTTTATCGGTGGATTACTTCAGCTCCAGCATCTCTTTCATCATCTCAGGGACTTTTCTTTTAACACCACTTCGGGTTATTGGACCAAAGCTCGAGCTTCCAGTCTTATCATCAATAGTTATTATAGTATTTTCCAGCAGGCTTCTTTCCAGATAGGTGTAAAGCACTTTTAGATTCTAAACTGACACTTGTAGCCCTTCATTTTTGTGCTTTAGAATAATCTATATCATGTTCCCATTGTGGCTTATTTGTTATTTCATCTCTTTTAACTTTTCTTCCACTATCTCATTAACTCTTGTTGTAAATTCCTCATCTCTGTTGTTGTCTTTATCCTTAATCATCAACTTATTTTCCATTTCCTCAACCTTAGCTTTGAAAGGCTCCCCAAAAGATAGGTAGTTATTAGTTAGTTAGTTGATTAGTTTTTTCTCAAAAGTGTTTTCTAAATTTTAATGAAAAATGATGTCTTTTCACCCTAAAGGGGTATGAAAACTATTCAACCACATATATATGTGGTGTAGAATGTCATCATAAAGGGGAAAAACACAATGCATAATGGAATTTGATCACAATTGCAACATGAACTTCAATGTACTAGTTTTTCAATATCAATAAAGATAAGTGCTCTTCTTTTTATTTGTAGTTATAAGTTATATGTTTTCAATTAGTCTTTTTTTTATTCTATTGTATTAGAGTATTTCACTATGTTGAACTCCCTGAGTATCATAATTCAAAATTAATATATATCAATTGAAAGATCTGTGTATCTTCTCTTATTTTTATCGGTCACTTAATTTGAGTTAAATTCGATAAGATTAGCTATATAGATTCATTTGAATTATAAGTCAAGTGGAATCCTTTGAAGTGATAGTCTTGCTTTATTAAAAGTAAGTTTTTAAAACTGTCTCCGATTGTACGTAAGATTGAAAGTTATCTGACTATATAGCCCAAGTTTCTAGAAGGCACTGATCTAATAATTATTTGGAAATGGTTCTATTGGTTCATGCTTTGTAGTTTTTAGATTATTAAATAATTTATTTCAAAACCTTACAACTAGGATCTTAGTGATTATTAGTTTAGTTAAGTTTTAAAATAAAAATTATCAGGAGATTCATTGTTTTCCTCCAAGGATCATTCACCACCTTGGGAGAAGCTTTGTTTGTTTATGTACACAGTTGTGCGACATAGAAAATTTGATAGTTCAAAGTGAAATAAGGCCTACCAGCCTTGGTTTGATTAAGCCAAAATTCCAGAGGTATCAAGTGGTGCATCACCATTATACCTATTAGTTGGCCAAAAGTGATCCATCATTTTTGGTCACCAATAGATCGTATCAACAACATTGTACCCATACCTTTCACCTTTCAGGGAAATGATACAATGGATAACTTGAACAAACTCATTCATGACTTTGATGTTCACTTTACTTCTTTGAAGAAGGCTGCAACTATAAAATTTGAGAGGGAATACATGGTGAAGAATTTTTTAGGGATAACACTCGACCAACACAACTGAGAGGGGGGCATGAATTAGTTGTGAGACAGATTACTAAACATTAAAATTTATACATGAAAACTTTAATCCAAATGATAACACAGTAAATTCCAACACCATAACAAAATCCTTTGTTGTCGAGGAAACCATGTAAAAGATAAAACTTCGGTGGGAATTAGCACCCACAAATGATGTACTGAGAGTATAGTATCCCTATTAAAATATTTATCCCTGTTAGGAGTCAAGAGTAATAGCATGGGCTCACTGCCTAGACACACTACCTAAAGAAGGTTAAATCCACCCTCAGGACTTACTATCCAAAATACAATAGTTTATGAGATATACAATCCAATGAACTGTCTGATAGCAACTATCTTTTCTTGGTCAATTCCAATGAAGTAACATAATCACAAGATTTTCTTTACATCTCGCAGATACAAGCTCGTAGCTTCCACAAATACATTTCCACTTCACTTATTGTTCATACACACTTTCCAACAAGAAAAGATCTCTCTTATATACCCTATTACAATAATCAATTAGGTCAACCAATTAGGCTTCCCCAATGTACAAATGATTACATAAGAACTTGATAAGATACACACAGTACCTATTTCAAGTAAACATCCAATATAATTCATCAAATATAATATAAGATTTGTAATGCACGCTCCTAATCCATGATACACACTTCAAATCTAAAGTCGGCCCCAAATAGGTCTCCTCCAGAACACACGCCACAACTAACATCACCAAGATTCCTATGACCCGTGAAACATAGAAAAACTTTCTTAACATTTCTTCTTCCATCCCTTAAGGTTGCATAACCCTAATCCATGTTGCGCAAAAGTTATTCTCAAAACATAGAGACTAACTCTGTCAAAGATCATTGTCACCGTCTAGTACCCAGTCTTCACTAAAACATTTGTAACCCATCCAATATTCAATATTAATCCATGAAACCTTAGACATAAGATCACAAAATATGTCTTTACATATCACAATCTTCACTCTCTCTAGATCAAAATTATAATACCCATACACTTTTGTTAGTCATCAAGAAACAATAATAACTACTTTGATCTCCCTCCATAGAAACATATGTTGACATCAGTGAAAAAACATGAATGCCAACAACAACATTTGAAAATAATTCCTAAAAAAAGTTAGAGGAGATATTATAGTCATTAAAGTGGGGTATCAGCATAGTAGACACCACTATCTCTAATATTAGTTCTTGCATCAAGCATGGAAAGAAGATATATAGCTACCACATAAACCCTTCTAGGCATCTACAGAATTTGGTGGATATAATCCATAATGATAAGAAGACATTGGATGAATTGGAAAAGGATTATGGGTCCTCATCACAATCTTTTATACAGATGGATAAGGAAGTATCCAAGTTAGTGGAAAAAATAAATGTTCTTGAAACTGAGAATTCAAGAGTGTTGGGGAGATTTACTATGTTGAAGAGTATGCTTACTCCTAAACTATCAATTCTAGAGAAATGCCTTGATGACATTGAGACAGAAAATAAGTCCCTTAATGAAGCTCTTCCTACTATACTGAAGGATGCAAATCTCCTCCTTTGCTTTGAATGGCCTTATTCATGTTGGTCAGACCTTGGAGAAGACATGGATAACAGATATAAAGATCTTGGAAACCTATTTACAAGATATATTTCCTATGCTATGAGTTTTTTGGTGAGCATCTCTATAATGATGTGTAAATTTTTTAGTATACCTTTTCCATTCATGTCAAAGGGGAGGGGGGTAATAAGTGTAGTATGCAAAATGTATAGTCAGTAGTTTGGAATTAAACACTTAGTCATTTTTCACTAAGTGTTGCCATCAATGCCAAAGGGGGAGATTGTTGGAAAGTGACCTGATGAATATAGCATATAGGTTGGAATTTATGGAAATATTACTTATTGACATGGTCACTTGGAGTATAATCTAGTTTTGGATATTCTATATGGAAAAATGACTAAGTCCAAGAAGTAGTTATAGGATACAGTTGCATAATTTTTCCTGGTGAGTACAATATGTAATGAACTAAGTCATGAAATCTTAAAGGAATGTATAATGGGATGTATTAGACCTTTAGTTAATTTTTCTTCCATTTTGGAGTTGACTAGAGAGAGCTATAACTTGATATGGTTACACGAATATTGTGTAGCAGTGTATAAGGGTAGATGAGTCGTTATGATGTTTAAGGGAGTAACATGTGTACTCCAGAAGTGCTACTTATGATTTGGTGTAGGTCCTACCCTACCTTTGTCAATATATGATTGAAAATTATGTATTTTATATTTGATTATGTGTTGGACATATTTTGTGTTGTATTTGTGAGCCGAATGGAAAGGTTATGAGATTGATTATACATGTGAAGAAGTTTTGAGATGCGAAGATGTGTGTGGAATAGATAGATGCATTGCAAGTTTAGAATTAGACAAAGGATGTTGCGAACTATAACTAGGGTCCTACTTAAGCATAAATGATGCCTATAAAATTCACTTTGTGATAGATCATTGTAAAGACAGTTTTACATTGTAAGAGAAGTGATCTCGTTGGATTACGCCTAATAGGGTTTCTATCCTTTAACAAGTATTTTTACTAAATGTAATATTCACCTTCTAACAAGGCTACGTCTCCTAACAGTGATGTTATACTCTAAGTGCATTATTTTTTGGTATCATCCCCACCATAGTTTTCCCTTGGCCAGTGTATCCTCGTTCAAAAATCATGGTGTTATGAGTTGTATGCTTTATGTGTATGTTCTCCTTATTTTAGTAATTTTATGGTTAAGATTGAATTTGTTAAGTTTGAAATTAAAGTGTTGTAATACTGATTCACCCCCTCTTAGTATTACTTAATCCTAACAATATTTCTTGATTAGAAACCCCCTTTGGGAATAACACCACTCAGATTGCCTCATTGGCTTATGTGCAAATATCCTTTTATGATGCCTCTTTGGTTGTACATAATGTCTCACTGACTATTCTATCTCACTGATAGACTTTTCTATGCCTCATTGGATTTTATTCTCTTCTAATTGCTAATTCATATAGAGTCAAGGAATATGATTAAGTAAAGCGATCGTGATCTAATACAATACATTATTGAGTATAAATAATGCTCTATATCAAATAATTACTCATACAACATTAGGAAAAATATAACCTTAATAAAATATTTATGAGCATATAACTGATGTGTACAATAAAAAAATTTCATGTAGTTCCAATATCTCTCTTTGTACATTGAAAAATCCCCACTGTAATTATTATGAAGCTTTTGAAAATTAATAAACTAAAATGTAACTTCCATTTTGAACTGATTTACAAGTTAATCTGATTATGTTTTGTTAATTAAATACTCAAAAACTGATTTATATTTTCATTAAAGAATCATTTAAGAATGTGCATTTGACTCTGATCAAACTATCTATTAATCTAGAAAAAAAATTGATTCTCTTCCTCTAACAAGTTCCTTAATGGATGAAGTGTATATATCTGCTTTACAAATAAAAATACTATAGTCTCTATTTTATAAATTTGTATTTTTTATTTCTACCTTTTTAGTGTCTTAGTACACAATATTATCTCAATAAAAAATCTCCTTAACAAAGTATAAACTAATTAGTACACAACTATTACCATCCCTTTACTAGGGTTTCAGAAACAATACAATGCTAGGGTTAAAAAATAGCTTTAACCAAATAATAAAAGGACTTAACTTAGCATGATAATCATGGTCCAGGTTTAGGTTGCTAAGACACACAAACCCCACTCAAGGGTTCAAGAGTAACTAATAAACTTGAGAATGCTTAACACGGGTAACACAAACAAGAATACAATAGACAATATAAAATAATAATACCATTTCTCCTTCAAAATAATACAACTCTAACTAGGGTTTAAAATATTTAAACCAAATGACCATAAACTTTATTAACCCTTGAAGAGAAAGAACATAAAATTTGTTTTAAGATAACCATACACAAAAATGAAATGACTTCAAAATATAAATAGTTTAAGACTATAATCACCAAAATATTCATAATCCTTTAATAGGGATACATAAATGACATGAATAAAATAAACAGATATTAAGACAATACAATAGTGATTTACAAGAGATCATGAGAAGAAAACATGTATTCAAATTGGGGCTAAAACTTCCCTCACCAAATCCTGTAAACTCTACAATTAAACTCCTTTACATTGTTACAAGATCTTCCCGACCAACTTCCAACATATTTTTCAATAGAATGGCTACCAATAGAGATGCAAAAGGCGTTGACAATTTCGTGCCCTAGCTCAGAATGTTAATCCCTTCTACTTTAACAAGATACAAACTAAACAATATTTCAAAATGCCTTACAACATTGCCACTTTACATGCTGAGATAAGTGGCATGTATTATCATTTCATTAATACCATTAAATTCTCACTTATGTTTTTGATACAACCTTACCACTATGTTCTAAGTGTTGTATTGTTCAGAACATTTTATTTCCAAAGTAAGGACGACCAAAAGGATTGCTAATGCAACAACATTTTTAGTTCCATGGTCACAATTTACAAGTGATACCTTAAGGAATTTAGTGACTAACAAATGTGCATTTTAATATAATAAAAACTAATCTTCACCCTTTTCCAATGAAACTATCATTAATATATGAACAATGATACATAATATAATATAACTATGATAAAGGCATTGTGAATATGTAAAACATGTATATCATTTGACTGTCCAAGGAATACATTTAAAACTGATCTAGATTGATATCAACTTGAACATAATTTGAATATGATAATGATCCAAGTTTCCCTATTCAAAAAACATTCCGCAAAAAATGATTTTGAAATCATAAAGGAAATGTTAAAATGATTAGTCAATTTCATGCCACTGAATAGGTATGTACTTTGAATGAGAACCAAATGTATATACCATAATAGAATGATGCAAAGAAACATATCAATAGTCTTAACGAATGTATCATATTATCAATGCAATCAAGTGTGATTCAAATATGATCAATGCAACCAAATGGAAATCCCAAAAATGATAAAATGAATGAACCAAGTAATGCAACCAAATTTCAATCCCATCGATGATAAACTGAATGAACCAAGTAGGATGTATGTTCATAAGGAATCATAATACATCAATTAGTATATTTTGCATCACGGACAACATGGAGAGAAGAAAAAAATGCTACCTTTTTCCTTGGTGTCAAAATATTAACCTGTCCGCTATTTGCATCAAGGAAAAAGGAGAGGGGAACAAAGAATGATAGGAAATTGAACCAATAGATACTGAAATATCATACATGTAGAACCACTAAGGTGAATGATCACCCAAAACTAAGAGCTAGCTAGCTACAATTGAATCAGTAAATTATCAAATACAAAAATTTAGGAAAGAAAATAACATGCTAGAAGAGAGTCTTGTTTTAAACTTGTTACCCATAATTTTTCTTTTAATGAATCCCTTTGTAATTATCATTTTGAGAAAAAATAAAGTCTGTTTGGTCCCCTCTTGATTGACATTAGAATGTCCTCCAAGTCATTGATTTACTATGGAGAAAACCTCATGCCTTTTGTCTTTGTGCAAACCAAAATGTGTAATGTTGAACCTCTTGGTTGACCCTCACAATCAAAGTTCAAAAGCTCATCGATTCAAGGCTCATTTCTTGTATGTGTTCATCTCGTCTCTCATTCGATTCTCAAGTCTTTGTTGATTATAAGTTTGTGAAGTATAAAGAAAATTGGTGGGAGTTGAACTTGAACCTTTGTACCTCTTGTTTGGTTTAAAATTTGGTTCATAAGACATGAGGATATCATGACAAACTGAAAATGGAGGAAAATAATAACATGGGAGAATATTCTTGGCATCTTGCGAAGTTTAATTTTTTTAAAAACTTCTATGATTGAAAAGGTAATGATTATGTGGTAAGGCGTCATGCGAAGAGTGATTTGTGATAAATGAAAGAATCAAAAATATGTCATGTCAAGTTCATTAGGCATGAATGAATTTTTTAGCCCTATTTCAAAAAAATTCCTAGTTCTATGCCTTTGCCCTAGTCTCTACAAATTGTTTTAGGTCTTTGGACCTTAGGATTTTGTCTCGATCATGAAAATATGTCTTAAACCCTAAACCCTCATGGCCTTGTTATAATTTGAAGATAATTTTTTGAGTAACTTAAGTCTTTAAAGTCATGTTTTTTTATGTCTCATCTCTTGACAAGGCCCTTTTTATTTCCCCAGGTCATGTTGCCTAGTGGGGTGAACTTTAATATTTCCTATTTTCCTAAGTCCCGACATGTTTTATTCTTTTTATCTGCCAAGAAAGTCATTTTCAATTGAACTATCAGCGTTATGAATCAATCTAGAGATGCAACAACTTTAACCTTCAAGGCAAAGCGCCTGTTTTCCATGTGTCCTATCGGGCCAAATATTATCAAGTGATCTGGCGACTTGGCAGGCCTCTTATCTCTTAATATTTTAACCAAATTGAATATACTCTTATGATTGTGAGATTAATTCATGGCCATGGATGTAGATATAATCGTGTGGCTAGCGTGAGATCTATGAATGAAGTTTTCAAGTACAAAAGGATTCTGAGATTTAGTGTGCGTAGTAGATGTGAATTCAAATCAAGGACTGGAATTTAATCTCTGAATAAAGAAAGGGTTAAGGAAATGTATTCAGTGACTTGGAAATAAAGGGAATTGAGTTACTCAGAGTTAAAGGCAAGTTATGGTCATTATTTCAGATGCGATTTCGATCTAACAGTCGACGTTTTCCCTTGATCGCAAGGATGAAAATTTCTTTATTCATCAAGGTATTGTGCCTGAATGCCATGTGGGAGATTGGTGGGGCTTGATCAATGAAAAATTAATGATGTTAAAGAACAGTCAGGTAAGATTCATCCAGTAGTTGTTTCTTTACCTTTATCTCAAGATACGGTCATGATACCATCCAAGGCATTGCACCATCTCAACGCGTGGAAATTATCATATTTTGGGGCCCATCAGTGCGGGAAGTTATGCGTCATACAAATTCAAGTTGATTGTGTGGTCAGCACTTTTCCTTGAAGAGAAGGTGAACATAAATTAGTGTTCAAGGAATTGTGCCTGGTTGCCACGTGTAAAGTGGTTAGAGCTTAAGGTAAGGTAAAGACAAAACACATCTCTATTGATCCAATAGATAGTGCAAAGCCTCAAGGGAGAGATGATCATGAGATACTCATCAAGACATTTCACCCTTATGCCACGTGTCCCCAGTGTGTCCAGCTCAACATTGAGAGTAAAGTAAAATGCATTCATGTTAAATCTGATTCTGTGGCTAGCGTATTGCCTTAGGACAAAGATGAAGGTAGTTATTAATTAAGGCATTGTGCCTGTATGACACATGTCCTATCCGGGAGGTGGGACCTATGATTAGTAAGGTGGTGGTCAGGTAAGTAGTAGTCAAGTTAAATCAGCTCTAATGGTCAACGCTTTACCTTATGAAGAAGATGCACAAAAGATAACCTTTGAGGCATTGTGCCTAGTGGCCACATGTCCTTAAAAATTTTGTGGGACTTTCAATTACAAAGCCAAGGGAAAAGTTAATATGAAGTCAAGTTGATGTTGATTCAACGGCTAGCACAAAGCCTTAAAGTGAAGGTGGTCGTCAAATAGTGTTTGAGGCATTGTGCCTGCACGAAACATGGATAAAAGATGGGACTCGGCTAGAAGTAAAGAAAGGATAAAAGGTTTTTAGTTTTAAAGGATCTAATGGTCAGCACAAATCCTTAATGGATAAGTGATTGATATCTAATGAGAGAGTCATCACAATGGGATGACACTTGGTAAGATCTGGGTGGAGGCCCAGGAAACTTAGATGTTAATCCATGATTATGTTTTAATGTTGGAGAAACTCTTGATCTTAGCCATTGATGAGAGCTTTGCACTAGGGAGGTAGCCTTTGTAACTGATTTTCAAATTTTCAAATGCTTTCTAAGGGTATCCATTTGTGGTTGTGTGTTGCAGAATTTCTTGGGAGTGGCTCAAGGTTTTTCTTGTCCTTGGATCATCTTTAATGGCACCGTTTGAGTGGCTGGGGATGTTTTCTATGGTCCTGGTAGCTTTTAATGTTGCATGGTGGTCTTGTATCATTCCTATTATACTTGCTATTTTGGGGTTTCTCTTCCCATATCGTGACTATTCTGCATTTATTTGTATGATCATTTCTTGTGGACTGATGGGTGATGTGTTAGATCAAATTGTTTCATGATCATTTGGAGAAAGATCAGCAAGAGGGGAAGGACTACATTTAATTTCTGAGAAGGATTGTTTTCAAGTAACCCTCTCCTACAATTTTCCTTCTCCTATAAGTCTTTTTTTTCTTGATGTTAAGGGTTCTAGAATTTTTTACCCTAAGTGTTGGCTCAATATTTTTAGTTCCAAGGATATAGCAGATTCATGTTAGAATATATTGAAGATAGATAGAAATTTCTTGTAATCTTTTACACATTATTGAATGGTGTTTTATTTTAGTCATATTGATTTAGAAATTTGACTCATCATACTTAATATAAGTATTTCTCAGTTTCAAGTCTCTCCTTGTTCACCTTATGAGTTTTGGATCTTCTGGTTCATTACATAGCAATTCTATGTGTGTATGTTCTATTCCTTAGTTTTGATCTAGGATCAAATTTAATGTGCTTTTGACATAACATGAATTTATTGGGTGTATCTACAGAAGGATTCTATAACAAGTGTGTGATCTAAGTTATTTTTATTTATGGCTATGAGTCTTTTCCAATAGGTTAATTTTTTTTCTCATTTTTGCATTGAAGTATTGCCCAATGGATAAGGCACTGATCAAGAACTACTATATTTGTTTGTTGATATATGTCTGATCTCATTTTTTTATATTCTGCAAATTTACATCAAAATCATATCCAATTTCCCTATTAGTTGTGGTTGTTGGTTGTATGTCCCTGTTATCCAAATTTCCCTATTCTATGAAATTTGGTACAAGTGGAGTGAAATGAGGCTCCCACAAGGGTTGAGCCCATTTTGTGAGAAAGACCTTAAATTTTCTGGTCTTGGTTGTGTCCTCTGCTATGTTTTCAACTCTCTGGTCTTCCTTGTTCATGCAAAATAACCTAAATATGCAAAAACCCTATGCCCTATTATAATTTGAGGTTACCTTTTCTGGGCCACTTCAATCCCTAAAGCCCATGTGTTTATTTCCTTTTTCGTGCAGTCATGAGATCTCCTAATGATGTCATAATATTCCTTTTGATCAAGCGACTTAGCGATTCATTTTAGTTAGGTTGTCTCATATTGAAGTAGCATATTCCTTTTTAGTCAAGCAATCAAGCGACTACCGTTCGATGATGAATTGATCTAATGGTGGTTAGGTGATCTCTTGATTTGACCCAGGTTAATGATTTTATCATGAGATTTCCATATTACAGAGTCGGGTTATCGCTAGATATGACTATGGTCAAAGGTTGGTCAGCTCAAGGTTAAAGATAATCAAATAATATATTTCCATGTGTTCCTTGGTGGGCTCAGTTTCACTTAATAGCATTCCCTTTGGTCGCGTGATCTCCAAATTTTACTTATGTTAGTTCTAAGTTATAATTTTTAAACAGTCGCCTGATCTCATGAAGATGATGAGTTAAGTTAGAAAATCAAGCGATGAGGAGACTTGAAGGAGATGGAGACACATGTCTAGAAACATGAAGTGAAGATGAATTTTTTAGTCACCAGATCTAGTAAATAATTAGGGTTTCAATGAAGATCTTGAGATCTAGCGTAGGATGTCCAATTCAAAAGAAAAGAAAATCAATGGTGGTTGGGTGATCTCATGATAAAAAGTGAAAAGTCAAAAAGATCAAGAGAAAATAAGACTTAATATTAGTTTTTGAGTCTCTAGATAATAAGAAAGGGTTAAATATGAGTTGAAAATGGTACAGTCAAGAGATCTCTTGATTCGACTGTGGTTAAGAAAATCATCCAGTGACTTGGAGTTTACACAATTGCCAAATCTCCTAATTCCCCAAGGTTAAAGATAGGTTAAGTTACATGTCAAAGATGACATCAGTGTTAGAAGTGACAAGGAGTTATGAGAAAATGATAGAATGAAAAGTGGAAATAGCGATCTAATGCCTTCTTGCTCAATCTTGAGGTCTCGTGATCGGGAAGGAATATTCTAAAACATTAAGCAATAACAAGACTTACCTTGTCGCTAGGTCTTCAAAAGATATGGAATATTCTCTTAGGGTCTTGAGACTTCCTGACTATCATTTGATCAGATGAAGATCCAATGCTTGTCACGTGATCTCATGACTAAGATAGGGTTAGGGAAAAGATCAAGAGGCTCAGCAATAATAAAAAAATATAACGTGAGGTTATGATGTCATGCCCGGGTAAATTAAAAGGATTTGTGGTTACATTTTAAAAATGAAATCAAATTTGAATCTCAGTCATCGATGCAGATGTACGCGCCTTCTTTGACCATTATCATTCAAATATTTAAAAATTCAAATATCTAATCTCTATAGTTATGGAAAGACCGACTTGAAAAGGAGTAGATGAATCAGCCGACTTCTTAGAGGCATAGTTATGGTGATGGGAGAGGTGTTCATGCCTAAATCTGATATTCTGAGATATTTCTAGATGCATTAATGATAAGAATCGACAGAGTTAGGGTTTCTGATTATTTTATGCAAATCAGTTGTAACCCTAAATCGGATTTACTCTGAGCCTACGTGCGAGGGAGGGTGTATATATTATTTTTAGAAGTTGTTGGTTAAAAAGAGGGATTTCCAGTTGATGAAAATTATATGTGGCATTTCTTTGCCCTCTATTTTTCAACAGTTGTAACTTTTTCATTGATATTCAGATATTGCAAGGCATTCTGTGACATCCTTTCTACCCTCACTTCTTCCTTGTCTAAATTTCTCTTATTGAATTTAGTATATTGATTGTTTTCAGTGATATCTTAGGGTTCCTAAGCCTTCTTCCTTTCTATAATTCATGTGTACTCTTTTGGATGATTTTATTTGAATGATTTTGTGGATATTGTTCAATCCCTTGTCACTTTGTCTCATTTATATGCCTAGTTGCAGAAGTGAATGTTTGTTTGCAAGTTGTAGTATGTGTCTAAATTTATTAGGAAAGCTATTGTTTGTGAAATATTTTCTTTCCTTGAATAACCTCTTTCTATTTCAAACCTTTCTATGAAATATTTATGCAAACCTATTCAGAAAGTTGTGTTCTCCTAGACCTAAGTTTGTGTGTTGATCTCACTCATTGTGCTGAGATTCATATTACTTTCGGTGTATCAGCTAGTAGGATAATTTTCTTATTCATTTATTTCTCTTCCATGAATTCCTTCTATTCCTTTTCCCTCAAGAATTTACTTTCATGTTAAGAAGTAAATTTGGGTGATTATCCAAGAGGAACCAGCCTAGAACCTAGAGGTCTCTTTTTAGTTAGCAAAGGTCCCATACCTGGAAATGATTCCAATGTTATACTAGATTATCAAGACTATAAGAGCTTGACCTAGGGTGAAAAATTTAGTGTATAATAGTTCTGGCACACACGGTGGGACCACAAAATAATTTTATTTTCAAAGGTTATGCTATCTCTGATATACTAATTGCATAATATAGACCTAGAGAGGTTGTTCCTGTCAATTATATCTGGTGACTCCATTGGTGAAGAACAAAAGATCTAGTCCTGTTCAAATTTTATGAGAAAATTTGATAGAAGAAGCTCAAAATATTCTGAGTTCTTACAACTGCCCTTAATAAGAAAATATAAAGGAAGATCATCTCAAAGAACACCCCCTACAAGGAGGTTACAGTCTACACCACCTGATACTTCAGAGAGGAGACCTTTGCCTTTTCATTTTAGAAGAAGAGGAATATCTCTAACTAGAGAGCTACAAGAAGATTCAGTTCCATCCCTTGACACCACTCATACAGTTTTTACTCAGCAAATCATAGCTCCTTCAATGGCCAGACAGTTTTCCTTTGCACCCTTCAATCAAGGAAGTTCGTTGAACTTTTCTCAACATCGCGATGTGCCCTTGGTAGCACTCAAAAGTATACTTGATTTTGTAGGTGAAGGTAAAACAACAGCTTTTGAACACATAAGTGATGTGACTACTATCTGTAGTATACATAATATCACAGAAGAAGATGTGGCTACCAAGCTATTAGCCACCTCTTTCAAAGGTAAGGCCTTAGAATGGCTTAGAACTCTAGTTGTTGGTTCTATTAATTCATGGGATGGATTAGGAGATTGATTAAGTAAATACTTTAAGGATAAATCAAATAATCTATCTTTGGTTGAGAAACTAACAACCATAAAGAGTGATCCTCAAGAACAAATGATAGATTTCAATAATAGATTCCTCAAAACATAGAATAGAATACCTATCTCAGTAAGGCCATCAACTAACCATGCTTTCCTATACTTCTTACAAAGTTTGAATAATAAAATCTTTGTCATGATCCAATCCATGGGAGGTACCTCTTTACCTTAGGCTTTTGACATAGTTGTCAAGGCTGAAAATTGTTTGATCCAGGCAAGCATGATAGCCAGAATGCCACCCATGCCTATATTTTGTAATCTTCAACCCACTGCACCTCTGTAAATACCTCTTTTTACCCCTATACCCACTATGATAGCACCTCAAACCAACAATAGCAATGAGGAATCAAAAGTTGTTCCTTCTGAAGAGCTACTTGAATTAAGAAGTAGTTAACAAAAAATGCAAAGTAGCCAGCAAGAAATGACAAATATGCTACAGAATCTAACCAAAGAATTGACCAATTTGAAGAAACAGGACCAGGGGAATAGACCATGGTTTCAGCAACAGAACCAAAATCCTAATCAGTAGTATCAAAATCAAGGATAGTCTTATCAGTAGAATAGGCCACCATATCAAGGAAGTTACTAGGGTCAAAGCTAGAACTACAATCAGAGGTCATACCAACCTTATAATCCAACACCCCTTAATTCTGCAAATCTATTCAAGGATATAGTTCCAAGTCAAAACAACCTTTTCTATAGAGATGGAATGGTCTTATCCTTGTAATTAGTCCCATAATCAGGAAACATGCTTAAATGGAAGGGTACACCAAGCACTCATGGTGTAGAATGCTTTAAATACTCAATCAAAGGCCTCTTCTAGTGGGTCAATGCCACAAAAAGAAGCACATGCTGATGAGACCGCTCTCCCTAATTGGGAAGAACAATCTTTCAATAGAGTTAATGGTGAATCCCCAATTTCTACCAACACTAGGTCTAAAAGAAGAGATCAAGACATGGAGCAAACGCAGGATAGGGCTAAGGCTTCTACATCTACAGAATCTTCACAACCATTTACTCCTATTATATTGAAGAAAGCTCCCACCATTCTAGTCAAAGAAGATCAACCTTCCAAGGAGGTTGAGCCTATCATAGTGAAAGCAAACCAAAGAGTACACACAACAATGCCTTTCAACATTGTGGACAATATGAAGAAAGAAAATGTTACTATGTCTATGTGGGACTCTTTGGCTATTCCAAGGTAGCCTAAAATCTTGAAGGAGGCTATGGGTGAGGTGTCAACTCCTCAACCTACAAAAGATACAACAAAGCTAGTGTTGATTAACATTGATCAAGAAAAGTAGGCTCCAAGCAGCAACTCTGAAGAAAATACCATCCAGGGTAGGAGCTTGAAACCACCCCCTTTTTATGTATCTTTAATCATTGGAAAATTCTTAGTACATAATTGTATGGTAGATAGTGGAGCTACTAGCACTGTCATGCCTAAGAAAGTGGCTGACCAATTGGGACTAAAATATGAACCTTTCCAAAAGAGGGTTATCTAGCTTGATGGTTCTTTAGTAAACACAATAGGTGTGGCCAAGGATACCAATTTAATCCTCCATGCAAGCCCCAATTTCTCTATCCTACTTGACATATACATCATAGACCTCCCTGGCTTATTTGCCATATTTTTATCAAGGGAGTTTACAGCCAAGATAGGAGGCTATCTTTCTTCTGATTGGTCTCACATGCTTTTCCATACTAGATATGGAACTAAGGTTACTATCAGGTATGAATCATTGGCAGCACACCATATAGAACCTTATGTGTCCAATGTACTCAATACAAGCTACCTTGCACTTGACAGTAATGACTTCCCAATCATCAGAGAAATAAACACTAAAATAGAATGTATTCTAGATATCTATCTAGATGATTTAGAATCAGAGAGAGCTTCAGATGCCCAAGCCAATGTTATTTGGGATACTGGTTTGGGAAACTCTTTGTTACAAGAACATGAATCCACAGAGCCAAATCTTTTTAAAACAAACATCGAACAAGAAGATCAAAGCAATCAAGTCTGGGAGCTATTCTTTGATGGTGCTAGAAGCATACATGGGTCTGGTGGTGGTGGTGGTATGTTAATCTCCACAAAGGGGGAAAAATATTACACAACCTTTAGGTTCAGTTTCTCTTGCACTAGCAACACTGCTGAATATGAGAGCCTAGTGAATGGATTGGAGTGGGTTAGAAAGAAAGGTATCAAAGCCTTAAAGGTATATGGTGATAGTGAGATATTTTTCATCCAAGTAAGAGGGATAAGTGCAACCAAAAGTTATACAATGAGAGAATACAAGAATCATGTTTGGGATGCAATTGAAGATTTCTATGCTTTCAATATTGTTGCCATCCCTAGAAAGTTAAATTAGAATGTAGATAGATTAGCTATTGTTGGATCTCAGTATCATATCCCTAAGATAATTTCAAAAGAAATAGACCAATAGCATATCAAAGTAATTGTCAAACCTTCTATTCCTAATAATAATATTAATTGGCAAGTGTTTGACAGTGATGAAAAAATTATGTGGTTCTTATTTGAAGATGATGTTTTCTCAGAACATAACCAAGATAGGCTAATGCAGAACTATGGTGATCAAGTGATACAACTCAGATCTAATAATATTCCCAAGGGTCTTGTCACCTTAGAAGCTGCCTTCAACAAAGATAATCAAATTAAGAGTATTAAAACTCGCCTGGTAGTCCAACAAGAACATTGTACTGAACTAGAATTGGAGCTAGGTAAAAGTCTAGAATTTGGGAAGGTGAATACTGATTCAGAAAGGTAGGCCTATACCCACTTATTTTAAGAATTTAGTGATATATTTGCATGGAAGTATGAAGACCTCAAGGGGTTTAATCCATCCCTTGCTCAGCATACCATTGAATTGGAGCCAAATGCCAAACCAATCAGATAGGATCAAAGGCCTATCAACCCCAAGCTTGAACCACTTATGCATAAATAAGTACTCAAATTGATAGAGATTGGTATCATCTACCCCATTAAGCATACTAGTTGGGTTTGTAACCTTGTGCCCATCAGGAAGAAGAATGGGGAACTCAAATTATGTGTTGACTTTAGGGACCTTAACAGGGCATCCCTCAAAAATTGCCATCCTCTCCCATCTATGGAGCAAATTCTAAAAATGTGTCTCTGGATCTGAGATATTTTCATTACTAGATGGCTATTTGAGCTATAATCAGATCCTGTTTCATGAAGAATATCAATATAAGATTGCATTTAAAACCAAGTGGGGAACCATGGCTTATCAAAAAATGCCCTTTGGTTTGTCCAATGCAGGTGCTACTTTTCAAATGGAAATGGATATGGCCTTTAAAAGCCTCATGTAAAAATTTGTATTGGTCTACTTAGATGACATAATTGTTTATTCTAAACATGTAGCTGACCATATCAAACACCTGAGGAAAATATTTGAAAGGTGTACAGAATTTGGGATATCTCTTAATCCCAAGAAGTGTGTGTTTGCAGTTCATGAAGGGAAATTGTTAGGATATATAGTATCTAAGAAAGGAATCATTGTAGACCCTGAAAGGATTGCAGCTATCATAGAGCTTCCCCTACCGTCTCACAAGAAAAGTCTTCAATCTTTCATAGGAAGACTTAACTTTGTCAGGCATTTTTTGCCTAATATTGTAGATTTACTAAAGCCTTTGACATCTATGTTAAAGAAGAATTCAAATTTTAGCTGAAGAAAAGAAGGCAAAGCTAATTTCCAAGCTATTAAAGAGGCCTTGATAGAAGCTCCTGCCTTGTTGAACCCATATTTCATTAAGGATTTTATCCTTTATGCTTATGGAGGTTCTGATGCCATATCGACAATGTTGACCTAAGAAAATTCTGAAGGATTGGAGCAACATATTGCTTTCTTTAGCAAAGGATTGGAAGAATATGAACAGAGATATTCTTTTTTGGAAAAAACATGTACTTGTTGTAGTGAAGAGCCTAAATAAGCTTAGATATCTATTAACCCACAACAAAGTACACTTAAGGGTCACTCATACAAGTGTCAGTGAGTTCTTTCTTTCTAAAGACCTAAATAAGAAAAGGGTTGGTTGGATCACTAAAGTAATGGAATATGACATTGATATCCAAACCACCAAGCTGGTTAGAGGAAGAGGTCTTTGTGAGCATTTGACAAAGGATGAGAAATCAAATAATTCAAAGAAAATAGATGCATCTCTGGTTATGCATTTGATAGAAGATCATGCCAAGGTAGCAAGTTGGTTTCCTAACATGATTCATTACTTTAAAATAGGGGAATTCCCCATAAATCTAGATTCAGAAAAAAGAAGGTACTGTAGATTGCAATCTATCCCCTTTGTGTTGATTGATGAAATTATTTTTAGAAAGGATCACAATGGTGTCCTTTTGAGATGTATTGATTCATAAAAGGTAGAAGATGTCCTATTTAAATTTCATGATGGACCTTCTGGAGGTCATTTTTCTCCTAGGACCAATGCTTTTAAGTTCATGAGGGCTGGATACTATTAGTCATCTATCTTCAAGGATACTCATGATTATGTAAGGAAATGCATCAAGTGTGCCATGTTTGCATGAAAAGAAAAACCTGCAGCCTTGCCCCTTCAGCCCATCAGAATAGAACAACCTTTCATGAGATGGGGCATAGATTTCATTGGCATGATTAATCCTCTATTGAGTGCAGGCCATAAATGGATAATTACTGCAACAGATTATTATTTCACTAGATGGACAAAGGTAGTTGCATTGAAGGAAGCAAATGAGAGTGTTGTCCTCAACTTTTATGATGACATTATTCATAGTTTTGGCACTCCAAACTCAATCATATCAGATAAAACACTTTATTTCATAGGTCTCAAAGTATTAGAATGGGCAATCAGGCATGGCATTTATCTAAATACAAGTTCAAACTATTACCCTCAGGGGAATGGTTTGGCAAAATCAACTAATAAGAACTTGATTAGGATAGTCAAGAAGACCCTACATGATAACCAAAGAGATTGGCATACTAAATTGAAATTTGCCTTATGGTTAGACAAAATTACCCCAAAAAAGATCATTGGGAATTCTCCTTACATGTTAGTGTATGGAAAAGAGGCTAATTTATCCATTTCAACTAAATTTATATCTTTGGACTTAGCTACTCAATATGTCTTATTTGGAGAAGGGGGTCCTTTGCAGATTAGGTTTTCTCAGATTATGGAATTAGAAGAACATAGAGATAAATCAATGAAAGATATGGAATTCCATCAAATGAAAACCAAGAATAGTTTTGATAAAAGAGCAAGGGCTATAAATTTCAAAATTGGGGATGTCATCCTTAAGTGAGATGAACTCAAATCAAAGCTAGGCAGACATACTAAATTTTATTCCTCCTAGGGAGGTCCATTTGTCGTCACTGAATGCAAGGAGCATAATGCTTTTTAGCTATCAACTCTTGGAGGAGATCCCTTGCCCATTTCTGTTAATGGATTCCACTTGAAGCCTTTTTTTGAGGTTAGTCCTTCCTTGTAGATGTTTGTAATTATGTTCCCTATTTTTTGTCCCTAATTTCTAGGCTATTCTTCCCTATTTTTCAAGAAGTGCTCAAGCATAGTTTTGTTCCTCCCTCTAGTCTACTTCTCTATCCAGAAGGTTTTATGTTCAAGAAATGACTCCTATACCTAATGGGATGTTTCAAGGTCGCTAGTTTTCATTGTCTAGCAGGCTGACATCCAGCAGAAATTGCCAAAATGTTATCCAAATTTCCCTATTCTATGAATTTTGGCTATAGGTGGAGTCAAATAAGGCTCCCACAAGGGTTGAGCCCAGCCTGTGAGGAAGACCTTAAATTTTCTGGTCTTGGTTGTGTCCTCTGCTATGTTTTCAACTCTTTGGTCTGCCTTGTTCATGCAAAATAACCTAAATATGCAAAAACCATATGCCCTATTATAATTTGAGGTTACCTTTTTTGGGCCACCTAAATCCCTAAAGCCCATGTGTTTATTTCCTTTTTCACGTAGTCACAAGATCTCTAATGATATCATAATATTCCTTTTGATCAAGCGACTTAGCGATTCCTTTTAGTCAGGTTGTCCCATAATGAAGTAGTATATTCCATTTTGGTCAAGCAATCAAGTGACTCCCGTCTGATGAGGAATTGATCTAATGATGGTCGGGTGATCTCATGATTTGACCCAGGTTAATGATTTTATCGTGAGATTTTGAGATTAATAGTCGGGTTATCGCTAGATATGACTATGGTCAAAGGTTGGTCAACTCAAGGTTAAATATATTCAAATAATAGATTGCCACATGTTCCTTGGTGGGCCCAATTTCACTTAACAACATTCCCTTTGGTCGCATGATCTCCAAATTTTACTAAGGTTAGTTCTGAGTTGTAATTTTTACACAGTTGCATGATCTCATGAAGATGATGAGTTAAGTTAGAAAATCAAGTGATCAGGAGACTTGAAGGAGATGGAGACACATGTCTAAATGTGAAGTGAAGATGAATTTTTCAGTCGCTAGATCTTGTAAAGAATTAGGGTTTTCAACGAAGATCTTGAGATCTAGCGTAGGCTATCTGATTCAGAAGACAAGAAAATCAATGGTGGTCGGGTGATCTCATGATGAAAAGTGAAAATTCAAAAAGATCAAGTGACCATGAGACTTAACCTTAGTTTTTGAGTCTCTAGATAATAAGTAAAGGTTAAATATGAGTTGAAAATGGCACAGTCGGGAGATCTCTTGATTTGACTGTGGTTAAGAAAATCATCTGGCGACTTGGATTTTACACAGTCACCAAATCTCTTGATTCCCAAAGGTTAAAGATAGGTTAAGTTACATGTCAAAGATGACATCAATGTCAGAAGTGATGAGGAGTTATGATAAAATGATAGAATGACAAGTGACAGTAGCGGTCCCATGCTTTGTTGCTCAATCTCAAGGTCTCATGATCGGGAAGGAATATTTTGAAATATTAAGCGATAATAAGACTTACCTTGTCGCTAGGTCTTCAAAAGAGATGGAATTTTCTCTCAGGGTCTTGAGACTTCCCAACTACTATCCGGTCAGATGAAGATCCAACGCTTGTCGCATGATCTCATGACAAAGCCAAGGTTAGTGAAAAGATCAGGAGACTCAGAAATAATAAAAAAATGTAACCTGAGGTTATGATGTCATGCCTAGGTAAAGTAAAAGGATCTATGGCTATGTTTTAAAAATGAAATCAAATTTGAATCTCAGTCGTTGATGCAGATGTACATGCCTTCTTTGACCATTATCATTCAAATGTTTAAAAATTCAAATATCTGATCTCTGTAGCTATGGTAAGACCGACTTGTAGAGGAGTAGATGAATTGACTGACTTCTCAGAGGCATAGTTATGGTGATGGGAGAGGTGTTCATGCCTAAATCTGATATTCTAAGATATTTCCAGATGCATTAATGATAAGAATTGACAGAGTTACGGTTTTTGATTACTTTATGTAAATCAATTGTAACCCTAAATCAGATTTACTCTGAGCCTGCATGCTAGCGAGGGTGTATATATTAGTTTTAGAAGTTGTTGGTTAAAAAGAGGGATTTCCAGTTGATGAAAATTATATGTCGCATTTCTCTGCACTGTGGTTTCTAGCAAATGTAAATTTTTCATTGATATTCAAATATTGCAAGGCATTCTGTGACATTCTTTCTTCCCTCATGTCTTCCTTTTTTAAATTTCTCTTACTGAATTAAGTGTATTGAATGTTTTCAGAGATATCATAGGGTTCCTGAGCCTTCTTCCTTTTGCAATTCATGTGTATTCTTATGGATGATTTGATTTGAATGAGTTTGTGGATATTCTTCAATCCCTTGTCAGTCTATCTCATTCATGTGCCTAGTTGTAGAAGTGAATGTTTGTTTGCAACTTGTAGTCTGTGTCTAAATTTCTTAGGAAAGCTATTGTTTGTGAAATCTTATATTTCCTTGAATAGCATCTTTCTATTTTAGACATTTCTATGAAATATTTATGCAAACCTATTCATAGATTTGTGCTCTCCTAGACCTAAGTTTGAGTGTTGATCTCACTCATTGTGCTGAGATTCATATTACTTTCGGTGTATCACCTAGTAGGATAGTTTTCTTATTCATTTATTTCTCTTCCATGCTTTCCTTCGATCCATTTTCCCTCAAGAATTTACTTTCATATTAAGAAGAAAATTTGGGTGATTATCCAAGAGGACCCAGCCCTTAACCTAGAGGTCTCATTTCAGTTAGGAAAGGTCCCACACCTGGAAATGATTCCCATGTTATACTAGATTATCAAGACTATGAGAGCTTGATGTAGGGTGCAAAATTTAGTGTATAAAAGTCCCAAATAGTAATGGAGAGTCAATGAATTTTTGTTTATCATTTAGTAATTCCTTACTATTATTTGTTGTTTGAATCCAGAAGTATAAGGTATTATTAAGAGTTGAGTTTTATTTGGATTAGGTGTGCTAGCCTTGGTTTTGTAGATCTAGAAGTGCAAAGGACAGTCTTATCCCTATAGTTGGTCCAATTACCTTGCAGAGATCTCACACTTGGAACTAACCATTCCTAATATCAGTCTCAATGTATATTGGTTTATTTTCATAGCATAACAGTTTCAAACACCAACAAAATGGTGACTCTATTGGGGAGTGAACATTATATTATTTTAAGTAACCATTAAGTTGACCATTGGAAGAATAGATTTATCTTGTTGCTTTCCTTGTCTTGTGAGTTTTCTTTTTTTCCATTTTCATCTTGGTTAGTGTTGTATTTTCCCAACTTGTTGGGTGGCAACTCTAAGTTTTCTCTGCAGCAGGGATGAATAACATATTTTATTTTATATACACTTTCTCAACATGAGTCAAAGAAATAATAGAGCTTGGGTGAAAATAAATCTGGAAGATAGATTATAAGGTGAGTTTCCAACTACTTCTAAGGCTAATCATCCAAGGAAAGGAAGGAAGAATGGAACTATGCCCTTAAAAAAGAGACAAGAGGAGAACATTAGACAAGATAAGCCAATCCAACATAGTCATGAAGATAATGTATTAGAATATGAAGAGGCAGAAGATCTAGGATTGGGTGCATATGAAGACTATAATTCTCCTAGTGAAAAAGAGGTTTCAAAGTTTGATACTACTCTCCTAGATTCTGACAACATTGCTGAAGAAATTGTTGAAATAGATAGAAGAATACAAGAACAAATTGGCATTAGACAACAAAGAAATAAGGATAAAGAAAATACGATAAGGAAAAATTAGATCATGCTTGAACAAAAGAAGAGGTAATTGCTAAAATTTTAGGCAATTAACTATGTTTAAGAATGTGAACAAGTTGAAGAGGAACATGTCATCCAACAAGTTCTTTCTATTCAAGATCCTAACAACAAAGGGAAGCAAAAGCTGAAATTTTTTTAAATAAATGATACTGTAAATCCTAAGGTTCTCTTAGATCGAATGTCTAAATTGGACACTGATCTTAAAATGGCTATATTAGAGAAATAAATCATTGCTAAGGAGATTTAGAAGGCGTATTTGGAGGCTGTTTCTTTATAGATGAAGAAGAAGGTGGATTTTTTAGAGAAAATTCTAGGCCTTCTCATGTTGGTGCTGAGGCAGCTACAACATCAAATGACAGAGCATCTACTTCTCAAATTGACACCCCTTTTCAAAGGAGACCGACCCATGCATAAAGGTACAAACAATTTTATTTCCTGATATTCCTGGTTATCCTAATGCATTCCCTAATGAAATTAGAGATAAACTACCAAATTTTTCTTGAAATAATGTTATTACATATGAAGAGCATCTAAAAAAAATTATTGACATGATGGATGACTATGAGATTGTGCATGAGAATGTGTTAATGAAGCTCTTTATTCAGTCTTTAGTTGACGATGCTAGGGATTGGTTCAGAGGGTTTCCTTATGGGTATATTAGGTCTATGGATGAATTAAAGGGTTGTTTTAAAGAAAATTATGGTGATAAGACAAACAAGGGATTTTTTTTGAATGAATTCAATAATATAAAAAAGAATCAGAATGAGGATGTTGTTGAATTAAATACAAGATTTTAGAGAGCCATGCATAAACTTTTCCAAGTTATGAGGCTTGATGGTAAGGTTTGTCTTGCCACTTATTTGATTCCAAAATGGTGTACCTTCTAAGAGACAAGAATGCTAGAAATCTCAGAGATGCCTATAAGTCAACAGTGAATATTGAGATAAATAGGAGAGTGTCAAGGAAGTTGGGTAGAAGAGAGGATTGGAAGCCTACTAGGAAGGAATCAGATAGGTCTTAGGCTACTAAGCCTAAAGATGAGGTCAATATGAAGCTGATTCTAAGTGCCATTAAGGAATTGAAGCGTGAAGGAAACAAGAATGTTAGGGCTCCAAGTAATGATAGACCATTCATAAATAACTTCAATAGGCAGACAAGAATGCAAAATTATCCATATACTACTCAATGGAAAGATGGGAAGCATATCCTTCCACAAAGAAAATACAAGCCTAATGATAGGATCCCTAACCCTATGCAAAGAAACTCTGTAAATATGTCTGATGATGTTTCTTGGTGGATGACTTTTCAATCTCTACATAATCCAAATTATTGTACAGTTTCCCTAAATATATCTGCAAATGAGGCACAACAAGAGAGGGAAGAGGACCAAAAATTATATTGTACATGATGATAGTGGTTGTACAATGACTTGTGCACATTTGAAGAGTGAACAAGAATCTTATGATGAAAATGAAAGCCCAAATTTATTTTCATATGATGAAGATGGAGAATAAATTGATTATAAAAGGTGTAAATTTAGAAGGGATAAGGACCCTTTTGTGGTAAGATGACCTTCAATTGAAGAAATTGGAAAAATTATTGCAGACATCATTACTCAAGCAAGGAGTAACTACAATTTGAGAAACAAGAGATTTGGTAATGCAGATGGCAGGCCAGCTGGTATGTTTATCAGTGAAGAAACAATAGACACTAAACAAACACAAGGAAAAGTAAAGTCTATTGAGAGTGTCAAAAGAATAAAGATCAAAAAAGAATAAAAGCCTATTGATCCAAATGTTGTCCACAAGGTAAAAACAAAAATTCCATAGATAGGTGTTTCTTATTCCCAAAAGGATAACAAAAGAATTGAGCCTAGTTTGGCCACTCAAGTGGAAGAGGGAAATGTTGTAAATTTGGGAGAAAACATCTCTGATATAAAATACACCCTTGTTGATATGGGGTAGGGTATGTGTAGGATCATGGTATGCCAAATAGGTCCTTAAGTGGCAATGAAAATTCAGAAAATCAGGATTAGACAAGTTCATATAAAAATTTGAACAAGTTATTAATATTATATAAAAAATATGTAAGAAGAGAATATATAGAAAATTGAATTTAGTTTCTAATATACTAGCCCTTTTTTGAAAAAAAAAATATTCTATATGGTAAAAATTTCAAATTTCTTTGTGGTAGTATGAAAATTTTAGGAAAAATATAAGAATTAGGTGTATGTCTGACCACCTTAAACACAATCAAATGATACTATTTTTTTACAAGATTATAGATATAAGTAGTAGACTCATGTCCAGATGTGACACATTTTTTTGTAATTTTTTTTTAAGTAAATAATTAATTATGATTTTTCTACTACAATTTTTCTAGAGTATACAAAATCTCGTGTCTGTCCACCTTAACTTAGTCCAAACTTCATCAAATTTAAAACTTTTAATTTTTTTTATTATAGTAGGTAAATCATAGAATGTGACCCAAGTTTTTGATTTCAAAAATGTTATACCATTTGAAAGTTATAGTTATTTTTCAATTAGTCTATCAACCAGGAATAAAAAGATAAGTAGGTGTATGTCTGACCACCTTAAACACAATCAAATGAAGAAATGTTTTTACAAGATTCTATATATAAGTATTAGAATCATGTCTAGATGTGACACATATTTTTGTGTAATTTTTTTCCAAATAAATAATTAATTATGAAATTTCTTCTAAAACTTTTCCAAAATATAAAAGCTCTCGTGTCTGACCACCTTAACTTAGTCTAAACTTCATCAAATTGATTTTTTTTTCTTTTTTTATTGTGGTAGGTGAAGCATAGAATGTGGCATATGTTGGATATTTAAAAAAATGTGATACCATTTGAAAGTTATAGTTTTTTTTCAATCAGTCTACCAATCAGGACTTCTTTTCACATCGCCACTTGTTGGCATACCATGATCATGCACATACCTGGCAGTTGTTGTCACAAATTACTGTCAAGGTCCCACTTTTGGAGATGATGATGATTGAAGAACATAAGGAAAATAACTTGACATGGGTGAATAGAATTACTTATCCAAAGACCCAGAAGCAAGAAATGAGTGAGGAAATGGGAAATAAAAAAGATAAACCTAACTGCAAGGGAAAGGAATCAAAATAAATTGTCTCCAAAATTCCTCAAGTTTTCTTAAATAAAAATCATGTGAACACTCCTTTGGGGGTTGTGGATCCCTTCTTCTTAACTCTAGTTATAAATGGTAAAAAGATAAAAAATTGCATGATAGATTCAGGAGCATCAAATAATGTCATGCTTGTAGAGATAATGAAATCAATGGGATTGCAGGTTAATTATCCTCATGGAAGATGTCAAGCAATGGACTCTAGAGAGGTTCCTGTTATAGGTACAATCAAATATTTTAATTATAGACTAGTTTAATGTCTAGAGAAGATACTAACAATGAGTGTCTTAGTTATGGATATTCATCCTCAGTATGGAATGCTTTTGTCAAGAAAGTGGAGTGCTTCAATGGGAAGAAGTATTTAATGTGACCTGTCCTTTGCAAGCTTTGATATTGCTGGTGAAAATGTTAAGATATCTATAGAAACTAGAACTCCTCACATGATTGAGGAAAATGAAGATGATAACATGAATTATTTCTTAGATACTGACATTGGATCATTTTAATTCCAATATGGGAAGTTCGAAGGAGAAGTTTAGCATATATCATTATCCGAGGATAAGGATAGCCTGACAGAAAACAATGACTTGTGCACAATGTACTTTGATGGTGCAAGCTCAAATGAAGGAGTTGGTGTAGGAGTTTGATTAATAGGTCATAGTTGTAAGACCTTCAATTTCTCTTTCACTTTGTTTGTCACATGCACTAATAATATTGCAGAGTATGAGGCTTTCATAATTGGATAGAGATTACCTTCAAGACATAATATTAAAAATCTTAGAATGATTGGTGATTTTGAGTTAGTAATTTCTTATATAAGATCTAAATATGCTTCAAACAATGATAGATTAAAGTAGTATAGAAATTTTGTTTGGGATGGAGTTGAAAATTTTCATGCTTTTGGCATTCATTGGATGGACAAAGGTAAAAAAAAATGGCAGACTTGCTAGCCAATATTGTGTTAAAACCAGAAGATATTACTTTTGAAGGAATATCTAAAATTGAGGTGCAATCTAGGCCATCCATTCCAGAAAATATTGAGAGATGGAAAGTCTTTGAAGATGAATTAGATATCCTAAGATTCTTGTATTGTGAATCAGACTTTGGGAATAAAGAGATGGATTCCAGTGGGTATGTAGAGACTGTGGATGGTAGAGATACTTTTTTTTGCAAAGATGTCTTGCAGCTGAAATCAAACAAGGTTCCAAAGGATTGGTTGTGCTTGAGAAAACCTTTGATGATAAAGACAAGCCCTTTTTCTGCAAGGACTGTGAACAAGCCTAAGGACTTGGAAGAAGTGAACTTAGGCACATAAGAAGCTCCAAAGAAGGTATATATTGGTAAAAGGTTGTCTCCTAAACTCAAAGGGTTGTTAGTTGATCATCTTAAGAAGTATAAACATGTCTTTGCATGGTCTTATGATCACTTTAAGGCATAAAGAGAGGATCTCTTCCAACATGAGATTCCTTTGAAGGAAGGTGCAAAGCCTTTCAGACAGAAATTAAGACCTGTCAATCCCACCCTAGCACCCAAGATGAAAGAATAATTGAAGAAGATGAGGGATGCTATAATAATCAAGCCAATAAGATATTCAACATGGGTATCAAACTTGGTACTAGTAAGAAAGAAAAATTGTGATATTAGACTTTGTATAGAATTCACGAACTTAAACACTAATTAATTAAAGGACAATTATGGATTGCCTAATATGGAAGCTATGCTACAAAGATTTAGTAGATCAGAGTTGATGTCTATGTATGATGGATTTTTAGGATACAATCAGGTCATGGTCAAGGAATGAGAGAAATTCAAGACTGCATTCACCACACCCTGGGGAACTTATGTGTATGTCAAAATGCCTTTTGGATTGACAAATGTTGGGGAAACTTTTCAGAGAGCCATGGATGTGGCATTTGCAAATTTCATAAATAAGTTCCTAGCAGTCTGTCAAGATGGTCTTACTTCTTATTCAACAAAAGAAGATCAACATTGTGGTCATCTTAAAAAGTTCTTTGTGAGAGCTTTGGGATATGGGGTTTCTTTTAACTGAAAGACATGTCTGTTTGGGGTGAGAGAGGGAAAGCTTTTAGGGCATATTGTATCTAAGGATGGAGTTAGAATTAACCCTAAAAGGGTGGATGAAATTGACATGATCCCTCAATCCAATAAAGTCAAGGGCATTCAATACTTCTTTGGACAGGTAAATTTCTTAAGGAGATTTATTACTAACTTTGCAGAAACCAGTATTCCAATCTCAAGGATGATGAAAAAAGGAGAAAAAGTAGAGTGGAATCAAGAAGCATGCAAGGATTTTTTAGATATCACGCAGGCTATCAAAGATGCTCCTATTTTAAGAACACCGGATTATGGTAATCCTTTGCAAATATTTTCATTTGCTTCATACAATATTATTGCGGAAGTATTGCTACAAAAGAATTTAGAGTGCTTTGAGCTACCCATTTCTTTTTTTAGTAATTCTTTACAAGAAGTAGAGCTGAAATATGATATCATGGAGAAGTAGGCCTATGCTTTAGTCAAAGTTGTCAAATCTTTTAGGTCCTATTTGGTAGGTGCAACTGTGGTTTCTTATGTGCCTAGTGTTGTTGTAAAAAACATTTTAGTCCAACAAGATGTTTCATGGAGGAGATGTAGATGGATAAGCAAGATCCAAGAATTCAATATTCATATTCATATTACAAAATTGGTCAAAGGCCTGGGACTTGCAAAAATTATGGCTCAAAACAATCTAGATGTAATCATATAGATATTCTACAAGAAAATTAGAGGCCTTATATCTATGATATGAATTGTTCTGAATGGTATAAGGATATTGTTGGATACTTACAGAAGATGATACTACCCCCTGATATGGATGAAAATAGAAGAAGAACAATCAAGTTGCATGTTATAAACTATGTTATTATTCAAGTTCAATTGTGGTGGAGGAGAAATGGAGTATTGCTCAAGTGTATAGATTATGACAGATCTAGAAGCCTTTTGGAGCAGATGCATGATGGTGCATGTGGAGGCCACTAGATGGCTAAGACTATTGTGCACAAGATTATAAGATCTGGCTTTCGGTGGCCAACCATCTTCAAGAATGCCCACAACTATGTTAAAAGATGTGATGCCTACCAAATATTTGTAGGTAAGCTTAAATACAAGGGAAATTTGACTCTGAAGCTTGTTGTAGTTGAGGCACCCTTTCATAAATGGGGAATTGATTTCATTGGAGAGAGCCCAAACAAGTGTAGTGGAGGTCATTCATGGATCTTAGTAGAAACTGATTACTTTACCAAGTGGGTTGAGGTAATCCCCACTAAAAGATATACTAAAAAGGTTGTGACTGATTTCATTTCGCATAATACCTTAACTAGATTTGGTTGTCCAGAAACTATTGTGGTAGAAAATGCAATGTGTTTTAGATCAAAAGAATTTATTTATTTCTGCCAGCAATATGGGATCCAAGTCTCTTAGTCATCTCCATATCATCCACAAGGGAATGGTCAGGTTGAATCAAGTAATAAGAGTTTGATTAAAATTATGAAAATAATGCTGGATAAGAATAAGAAGGCTTGGGATTAAAATTTTCAACATAGACTATGGGATAATAGAGTGACAGTGAAGAAGGCCATTGGTTGTGCACCTTTTGATTTGGTATATGGAATTCATGCTAAGTTTCCCAAAACAACTTATTGTAGATGTACAAATTTTTCCACAAATATGACGATGAACTAGATGATGAGATGACAATCAAAATGGATTATTTGATACAACTAGATGAATCAAGGAGGGATGCACATGACAGAAATGTAAAGCTTTAGTTGCAATGTAAGAATTTGTTTGACAAGAGAACCACTATTAGATTTTTTGAAGCTGATGATCTGGTCCTGATGTGGAATGCCAAACTTGAAGACAAAGGAATACATGATAAGTTTGATCCTATCTGGCTTGGACCATACATTATTGATAGCAAATGGGGTTCTGACTCTTACATTATCAAAGATTTGGTTGGAAATACTTTGGAACTACCAGTTCATGGATAGTTTTTGAAGTTTTACTTCTCTTGAAGTCTCAAATCCATGAGAAGTAGATTGTAAATAGTACTTGTGTGGTTTAGGGTGTGTATTTTAGGTTAGTTTCTTTCTAGTTGGTGCTCTTCTTTTTTCTTGAGTTTTTGGATTCTGGCCATGCTCGCAAGACACATACCTCCCCATTCAAAGCCACTGTTAGCCCTATTTTAAAAGAATTCCTAGTTTTGTGCCTTTGCCCAAGTCTCTGCAAATTGTTTGAGGTCTTTGGCCCTTAGGGTTTTGTCTCCATCATGAAAATATGTCTTAAACCCTAAACCCTCATATCCTTGTTATAATTTGAAGTTACTTTTTTGAGTAACTTAAGTCTTTAAAGTCATGCATTTTTATTTTTCATGTCTCGGTGGGGCACTTTTTATTTTCCTAAGACATGTTGCCTAGCGGGGTGAACTTTAATACTTTTTATTTTCCTAAGTCAGGAAATGTATTATTATTTTATCTATTGAGAAAGTCATTTTCAATCGAACGATCATCATTATGACTCAAGCCAAAGGTGCAGCAACTTTAAACTTCAAGGAGAAGTGCTTGTTCACAATGTGTCTTGTTGGGTCGAATATTCTCAAGTGATCTGGTGACTTGGTGGGTCTCTTATCTTTTAATCTCTAAACCAAATTGAATATGTTGTTATGATTGTGAGATTAAGTCATTGTTGTGGATGCAGATCTAATCATGTGGATAGCACCAGATCTCTGAATGAAGTTGTCAAGTACAAAAGGATTCAGATATTTAGCACAAGTTGTAGATGTGAATTTAGATCAAGGGCTAGTGTTTAATCTCTGAATAAACCAAGGGTTAAGGAAATGTATTCAACAACTTGGAGATAAAGGGAATTGAGTTACTCTGAGTTAAAGAAAATTTATGGTCATGGTTTCTGATGCATGTTAGATTCGACGGTCAACATTTTCCCTTGATCACGAGGATGAATTTCTTTATTCATCAAGGCCTTGCCCCTAAATACCACATGGAAGATTGGTGGGGCCAAATCAATGACAAAGTAATGATGTTAAATAACAATCGGGTTAGATTTCATCTAGCGGTCAACACTTTACCTTGATCTCAAGATGTGGTGATTAGACCATTCAAAGCATTGTGTCATCTTGATGCATGGTGCTTGTCAGATTTTGGGGCCCGTCAGCGGGAAGTTATACATCATGTGGATCTGAGTTGATTGTGTGGTCAGCACTTTTCCTTGAAGAGAAGATGAATGACAGTTAGTGTTTAAGGCATTCCACCTAGTTGCCACATGTAAAGGTCAAATCTTAAGGCAAGGTAAAGAATAAACACATCTTTGATTATCCAACAGATAGGGAAAAGCGTCAAGGGAATGATGATCACAAGATACTCATCAAGGAATTACACCCTTGTGCCACATGTCCCTAATTGGTCTGGTTCAATATTGAGAGTAAAGTAAAAGGCATTCATGTTAAATTTGATTATGTGGCTGGCGTATTGCCTTAGCCATAGATGAAGGTAGTTACTCATTAAGGCATTGTGTATGTATGACATGTGTCCTATCCGGGAGGTGAGACCTATGATTAGTAAAGTGGTGGTCAGGTAAGTCATAGTCAAGTTAAATTAGATCTAATGGTCAGTGCTTTGCCTTATGAAGAAGATGCACAAAAGATAACCTTTGATACATTGTGCCTGGTGGCCACATGTCCTTAAAAATTTTGTGGGACCTGCAATTACAAAGGCAAGGGTAAAGTTAATATGCAGTCAAGTTGTTTTTGATCAAATTACTAGCACAAAGCCTTAAAGGTAAGATGATCGTCAGATATTTTTTGAGGCATTATGTCTGTGTGACATGTGGATAAAAGATGGGACCCAATTAGAAGTAAACAAAGGATAAAAGGTTGTCACTTTTAAAGGATCTAATGGTCATCACAAAGCTGTAAGCGATAAGTGATCGATATCTAATGAGAGAGTCATCATGATGGGGTGACACTTGGTAGGATCTGGCCAGAGGCCCGGGAAACTTAGATGTTGATCCACGGCTGCATTTCAAAGTTGGAGAAAGTCTTAATCTTAGCCATTGATGAGAGCTTTGCGATAGGGAGGTAGATGTTGTAACTAATTTTTAAATTTTCAAATGCTTTCTGAGGGTTTTCAATCATGGTTGTGTGTTACAAACTTGCCTGGGAGTGGCTCAATGTCTTTCTTGTCCTTGGATCATCTTTAATGGCATTATTTGAGTGGTTGGGGATGTTTTCATGGTCCAGGTATATTTTAATGCTCCATGGTGGTCTTGTATGGTTCCTAGTCTACTTGGTATTTTGGGGTTTCTTTTCCCATGTTGTGACTATTTTGCATTTATTTGTTTGATCATTTCTTGTGGCCTGATCGGTAATGTGTCAGATCAAATCTTTTCTTGATATTTTGGAGAAAGATCAACAAGAGAGGACATAATACATTTAATTTTTGACAAGGAATGTTGTCAAGTAACCCTCTCCTACGATTTTCCTTCTCCTATAATTCTCTATCTTTTCTCGATGTTAAGGGTTCTAGAATTTTTTACCCCAAGTGTTGGCTCAAGAGTTTTAGTTCCAGGGATGTAGCAGATTCATGTTAGAATATATTGAAGATAGATAGAAAGTTCTTGTAATATTTTGTACATTATCGAATGATGTTTTATTTCAGTCATATTGGTTCATAAATTTGACTCATCATACTTAATATAAGTATTTCTTAGTTAAGTCTCTCCTTGGTGTTCACCTTATGAGTTTGGATCTTCAGCTTCATTACATAGAAGTTCTTTGTGTGTATGTTTTATTCCTTAGTTTTTATATAGGATGAAATTGAATGTGCTTTAGATATAACATAAATTCATTAGGTGTATCTACAGAAGGATACTATAGGAAGTGTGTGATTTGAGGTATTTGTATTTATGGCTATGAAACTTTGCCAATAGGTTAATTCATGTTCTCATTTTTTTCATTGAAGTGTTGCCCAATGGATAAGGCACTGATCAAGAACTAGTATATTTGTTTTCTGATATATGTCTAATCTAGTTTGGTTATATTCTGAAAATTTACATCAAAACCATATTTAAGTTCCCTATTATTTTTGGTTGTTGGTTGTATGTCTGAAATAGTAATGGAGAGTCAATGAATGTCTGGTTACCATTTGGTACTTTCTTACTATTATCTATTGTTTGAATCCAGAAGTATAAGGTATTATAAAGAGTTGATTTTTATTTGGATTAGGTGTACCCACCTTGGTTTTGTAGAGCCAGAAGTGCAAAGGGAAGTCTTGTCCCTATAGTTAGTCCAATTACCTTGCAGATCTCTCACACTTGGAACTAACCATTCCTAATATCAGTATAAAGGTATATTGGTATATTTTCATAATGTAACAGTTTCAAACACCAACATAAGTAATGTTCTAAATCTAGAAATTATTATCTCTGAAATCATTTCATTTAAAGGACATTAGATGAGCTAATTTGACACAAATTATGGAGCGAAGAAAATGGTGACACAGGTAACAAATTTTCGTTCTCAAAACTAACAAGAAATTCAGATTCTATGAAAGGTGAGTTCTAGTATTTCCCACCATTGTCATTATTTACTCATAGTAGAAATAATTTTTTTTGGGTTTCCTATATTTTCAGCTAGTTCCATCATTTTATTTTGTGATTGTTCAAAATTTTTGCCATTGACAAGGTTCTAAGAATGGATCTAGTCTTGTTTGTTCTTTTCCATAATTTGGGGATACCTATTTAGTTCATTTCAGCTTGGAAGATTTATAGGAAAGAGATAGAAGGACTACATCTTCTCTTATGATGCAACAAATAATAAATAGTTGCCTAATATAAGCAACAATTTTTCCTATAGTTGTGCAATGCCCAGAATTACTCTTTGAATGCATGAATAGATATAACCTAAAAAATAGGTGCATTAGGTCTATGGATGGTGGTGTGTTGTTACCCATTAACAAAGAAACTATAATGGTTATCCTAAAAATCCCACCAAAAGAACCCTATGAAGACTGGAGCATCACTACGTCTTACTACTTCTTTTGAGAAAAGAAAGAGAAGTATAGAAGTGTAATTACTAGAAATTGGATCCTAAATTTTCAAAAGGGTGGCTTGAGATTACCCAGGCTATTAACTAGAGAACATCTCAAGGAAGAAGTTAGAGACATTATCATTTTGTTACACAGACTCAAAGGCAGTCAACAAGTATATCACTGGGAGGATTGGATGTATTTCTTCATCTAGATAATTCTAATGGAGAATAATTTTCAAGCATTGCGCAAAACTTATAGCTGAACGCTTGCATGAAAGTTTGAGTAATTGCTTGGGTAACAATTTTTTTTACATGTGTTCATACCTTTTTTTATTTTCTGACATCCACGAGAGAATGAAAATGAGTACATCATGCACCATTGATAGAGGGAATGAGAATTTATGATTACCATACCCATATTCAAAATCAGAGATGTTTTGAAAATTATAGAAGGGTCAATGATGTTTTCATAGGAAGGTTGATTCATGAATTAGATTGGAATGTTAATAAATGAATGCTTGAGGAAGCTATGAAATTAGTGATTTATTATGGTAGATAATTCATCCAATTCTCCATATTTACCTACATCACGGTAGGAGGTTTTGAAGTTCAACCAGTTAAGTTACCATGGTATGCCTTAGACCACTTTGTGTTGATTGAAATTTGCAGGAAACTAGCCCATAATGACAAGAAATTTGAGGTAAAACAAAAATTAGGTGTCTCTTTCCCTATCAAATTGGGTAATTATTTATGAAAAATAGTTTCAGATCAATTGACCCTAGAAGTGGATTTAAGGAAGTTCAATTTGCAGCATTACAAAGCTCAGCCAAAATTTCATAGTAAAGGTTTTGCAAAAGACAATTTGAATTTGGTAGCATTTTTTTCACACATTCCTCAATTGGATGTTTTCTAGGAGGATCGCTATGATGAATTGAGAGTTAGAAAAAGACTATGGTCCAGGTTCACTTTAAGAAAAATAGTCACTCTCAAATTAAGAATGAATCTTTTTGGAATTAAAGATGAGTAAAATGATGTAGATCATGCATAATATAATGAATAGATGCAAAGGCATCCTATCCCTAAAATTGATTGGGATAAAAATTAAACCTCAGCCTTCCCAGTAATATGGAGAACCAAAAAATGGTTAAGAGAAGAAAGGCTTAAAAAGATATGGATGGGTGACTTAGAGGCATATGGATGGGTGACTCAAAGGCATCCACAAATATACATGATAATCCTCCCTCAAAATCTCATTTGATTTATTATAATGAACCTATTGACACTTGTGTTTTAGGTACTTCCAAGGTAAAAACTGAGGGCTTCATTTCTAAAAGATCAAACAAATCCTCTGTAAGACATCCACTTGCTTGTGCTACCTCATCGAGGAGTAAGAATAAAGACAAGAAAATACCTGATAACAAGGTGTCTATGCACTTTGATACCATAGAGGAGATTTACAATGCAATGGATGATTAGAAGTCTGAGATACCCATGAAATGAAGTACTGGCACACAAAACTAGTCAGAAACTAAGTTGGATTCCACAAATACCATGGTAATGCTCAATGTGACACCAAAAAAAGTTACTCTAGGAAAGGTTGATGTGACTAATACCCATAAATTGTTGGAAGCTTCAGTAAGAAATAAAATAAATGTTACATTCCAAAATCCTTACCTTTGGAAGATGTGGTGAGCAGATGCCTAGGAGAAACCCCCAAATAAAAGAAGTTGAAAGCTACTTCCAAAGTGGATTATGATCCTACTATAGGAAATTGTAGTGTTGAAGTGGATTTCCCAATGATAGATAAGGAAATTGAAGATCCAATAGAAAAATATTTTGTAATAGAAAAAGTTGATCTTGGAGTTGCTTCATGGGCTTGTTGTATGACTTTTAGTCACCCTTTTTTTTTTGGCATTATTGGAGTCATATGGTCATGTCAAGTCAGTCTGGTTATGTTTAGGTCTAGGTCCCCTATAGGGTAGGAAATCTTTGTTGGGTGTCCCTTCCATTTCCTTCTTGCTTCAAGCTGCGAGGGATGTTTTAAAAATCTTTATGTTGGGTAGGTTATAGATCCCAACCCAGCAATGATTGTGTACTCCTATTAATGATCTTTTTCAAGCAAGTTGGTGATTGAAATCATATGGATTCAGCTGGACAGCATCATATGGCAATTCTCAGAGTATGCACAGTCAGTTGTTTCAAAAGTACTTCATGGAGTGCAATAGAAATAGTGTGCAAGATTAAGAATTCAATTCTCTGAAAACAGTAAATAATTGCATTCTTTCTTCATTCAAAAGAAGGAATTTCCTTTGGAGTTGATGGCTCTGTTTGTAGTAGGAATTCAAGAAAGGTAGTAAAACATG